>JAUMHE010000080.1:2672955-2687625 GCA_032359235.1 Enteromius mattozi
CTACTACTATTTATTATTATTAAGTGTTATATAATTTATATTATAATTATATCATCAAATAAAAAATATAATTACAGTAATGCAATAATAAACATGAACATTATATTCATTTCCACTACCATGACTGACAACAGATATATATTTTACATTTCTATAATGTAAAAAATAATTATTTTAATATTTATAATTTAAATAAAATGGACAAAGACCCCCCACACACACACATATATGTATACATATACATATTTCTACATGCATTTTTAAAAATGTAAAAACTATTATTTTAATAATTCTAATTTAAATAAAACGGACCCAGACATGTTCTTGACATTATTCATGAGATTCAGCCCAGCCTGTCGTACGTGAATATATTCATACCTGTTAAGAGCTCTGTCGTGATGTGTGTCGCTGGATGAGGATCGTCTCTCTGTGTCATATTCCAGGCCGGATGAAGACCGAGGAGGACTGAGACACGGGGAGCACTGGACGGAGCGGGAACGTGGCCTCTGGCCATCATCTTCTAGGGACACATATATGGTTTTGACTGCTATGTTTTACATTTGGTTGCATCCGGTTCAAATAACAGCATATAAATTCATTGTTGGTTCTGCATGATAAATGATCTATTATGAGTGTGTTAATGTGCATGACTCAGTGCCTACATTAGGGAACAATGCTGATGGAGAAACACTGGAAGTGAGGTAGTGAGTTGTAATATATCTTAATTACATGAGCAGAGAGCTGATAGTGGTTTCATAATTGATGTCATTACCGTCATCAAGAGGAAGACTTTCACACAGTGAGCTGCACTCTGACTGAGCCAGTTCATCTATGGAAGAAAGAGAAATTATGTTAATGAAACACTACATGAATTAAATCAAACATTTCATTGAATTAACTACATGATTAATCAAATTAATCAATTTTCTATCATTAAATCAACACAGAAAATTCATAGCCTGAAAAATGTGTATGTACCATATGTATATTCAGTATATTAAATATAGTATGAGCTACAATCAGAGTAACTGTAAAATTGCAGTGATCATGTTTTTTGTTTTTTTTCTACTCATGTATATCTTGCTTTAATTCTTCCTTCAGATGAACGTGCTGAATATTGTCTTTACTGACAAGCATTTATGATTAAACTAAAATATACTTAAATGTACTTTATATCATCTTGTGCATGTATTTAGTGTGTAACACATCTGTAATGATAAAGTTGCAATTCTGTATTTTTAAAATATATTATCTTTGCATATAATCAATCAAATAGCAAGCTATGATTAAAATTACTATACCTAATTTACATTTGTGTTACTTTACATGTGCTTTATTATGTAGTCAACAAATCAAAATATGTCTGCTTCTGTAAAACACTACAAAATATTCAAATTAAATAAAATGTACTTTTAAGTAAAGCGTAATGACAGTATTACAAAATGCACTATATCTTTAAGTCACTTTAAGTGGCCTTTTATTTAACTGATATTATATTATCTGCATACAGTATACAGTTTCTTAAAAATATAAGATAAAAAATAAGATTTGAATATGCTACAATTGTATGCACTTTGAAAATACAATTAAGCACACTTCTTTTTGACAAGGGGTAACCTGTTAAAACTAAATAAAGAACGGTGATATGACTAAAGATTAGATCAAGACTTTTCATGCATGCAAGTAAAAAATGTAGTTGTTGTAGTTTCTTGACCTGCAATGAGCCCCTTCAGCAAACATCTCTCTGACGTACCGGCTATGATCACAGAAGCTCTCTGTGTGGGTTTCTGCCCTTTCTTCAGTCTGTATTGGTTCATTTCATCTTCAATCTCCTGCAGCTTCTGCATGGCGTCCAGACAGTTCCTCCTCCTCTTTTTCCTCACTAATTTAGAGATGTCAGGCTCAGCAGCGAGCTTCTTGGCCGCCTCCACGATTTTCTGCTGCAAAGCAAAGCGGCTCTCCAGATTTCTGAGGTATGGATCCTAAAAAGAAAGATTGCCATTCAAAACAGTGTCGATTGTTTTTGTGTTCTATTCATAAATATGAAATAAGTCAACAATATTTTTGGTCCATTTTCCAAAATGCAAACAGATGCTCTTTTGTCAAGTTTTCTGAGTATACTAGCATGTAAAGTCTGCAACACATGTGACAATCTTTTGGTTACATACGTAGCTGTGTAACAGACTCAGTGTGTAACAAATGTGTAACAGTAGCAGTCTATTACATCTACATAATTTCAAACTGTTCCATAACTTACACGGTACATACATTTTTCTTTTATGTAAGTACAGTACAACAGCTACTACGAAGTACTAGGTAATTACTCAGTATTATGGACACCTTAAAATAAAGTGTTACACAAAATGTTTTTTCAAAGCTTGATCTCCAATACACAGCTATATCCTGGAATTATTTGGCAGCTAAAATCGTACAGGTGATACTGGACATACACTAGAGGAAGATCAGTCATGCCACACAATGATACACGTGAGCTAAAAACAGCCTGCTGGCATTTGACCAGCTCTGGACAGCCTCATAGCAATAGAGCCGGACCCCCAGAGTCTGATTTATTATTCAGTCCTCTACTTTGCAACATTGTTGTGTGGCAATGTTTCACACTAACCTCATTATATGGGAAAAGGTCATCCAATTTGAAGGCTGTCCCGACTCTCCTCCGAACATGAGGAGGGGTTTCTCCTTTGATGAGGGGATACTCTTTTGGGAGTTTGCCAGTGAGTTCCTGAAAGCAGATAAAAACATACTGTAAATGGGTGAAAGTCACAAAGAACAAGCGTGGGTCATATTTCACCTCAGAGTTTAAAGAAAATAATTTGCATAAAAAAATTAAACCAATTAGGGCCACTATGATGTCATTTTCTTTAATGCATGGGAAAAACAATTCTCATTCTCATTACTATGAGCATAAGAATGTGAGATGAAAAAAATCATATTGTAAATGTTTGAAGAGTAAAACCAGTAATATAGTAAAATTATATTACAATTAAAAATAACTATTTTCTATTATAATATATTTTGAAATGTAATTTATTTCTGTGATAGAAATAATGATACATTTTAAGAATTCTTTGACGAATCAAAATACAAATCTTTTTTGATCTAAGGAGTAGAAAGAAAATGGAAAAAGCAATGTTTTATTCTTTGATGCACTGAAATAGAAATCTTTTGTAACTATACATGTAATTTAAGGCATCCCTGCTGTATAAAAATATTTATTTCTTTTATATAATTAAAATTTGTCTAAAATCTAAATTCTCAATATTAATATTATAATACATAGTATATTGGCAATTCTATGTTGTTTATTAGACTTGCTATGTAATAATGCGATCACAACACAATCAAAAAGGAAAAAAATAATCGACTTGTTTGCTCTTACAGCCTCTCGCAGGCATATTTCCTTCAGCTCTGTCAGCTTTTGGCTAAGTATATCCTGGATCTCTCTCTCTTTCTTTCGCAGCTCGGCGAGTTTCTCTTTTTTCTGGTCGTCGTTCATTTCAGAGTCAGCCGAACCTGTGAAATAATGCATAAAATAATACATGCATTCATTATGGCAGGCAATAAAAGAAAAAAAAATAATGCCAGGACTATTTAAAGTACAATGAACTTCAATGACATTCTCGAAGTCTACATTGAGTCTAAAGGAAAGGCTTGAGAGGAAGCAACACAAATAAGAGGAAAAGAATCTATCTGAGCAGCTCATTAACGCTAAATATGTGGAAGTGTGTTGACACATGCATATTAACAGAGGCTGACTCAACCATCAAATATTGAACTCTCCTGAGGATCAGATCAGAGCTCATGTACCTGTTGAAACCAGGCTCCCGTTACTGGCCATGATGAGCTGATTTTTCACTCCTGCGCTCAGTTTGTTCATCTTTGATGCTCCGTTCTCTGTCAGGTCAGACGCGATGTCTCCTAAACTCCTGGCTGTGGTGATTTTTGCCTGTGAATTGATATAGGATGAAATAGGATGTAAGTCAATTTTTCCACTTATACTACGGTTGCCACCCTAGTTTTAGACCTAGTTACGGAGGCTTGAGCCGCTGATAGCAGACTAATGCAGTAAATAACTAAGTTATAAGTGTGTGTGTGTGAGAAACAGTGACACTTTAAGTTAATTTTCTTCACTAACAGCTCTGCTGTTACCTCGCTTGTGAGAAGTCAAGTTGATGTTACAGATAAAGTCGTCAGAGTAGCGCTAGCAACATTAGCACGTATGTTAATGTGTGTGTGTCTCTGAGGGAGAGAGAGTGGAAGAGATAGAGTATATGTTTGCGGTACATAATAAAACATGGAAATGAGCCGTCATTTTTATCATATTGATTACTATATTTATTTATTTGGTCAGTGTTGTTGTGGGTTTTGGTTATTTTGCTGTTGTAAGCATAGACTTGTGTGTGTGTGTGTATATATATATATATATATATATATATATGGTTGAAAGATCTTTGATATGATCATATAATGCAGTCAATGAGCTGCCTGGATCAAAATAATTGCACACCTTAGAATGTTCGTCAATGGCCCCATAATGTAAAGGATTTTATATGAACCTTATAAAGTCAATTATGTCAGCCACATTAAAACTTGCTGACTTCCTTCTCAAAAGTAAAGTACATATTCTGACTATATCATACTATAGGAGCCATAAAACCCCTTTTTTTCAAATAAACATTTACTTTATATGTTCAATATAATGTTCTATTTCACAGGGCTAAAAAAAACTAATTTGTGATCTTTCCTTCCTATGGGTTACACAAGCATTTTTTTTTTTTTTACAATTCCTAATTTTAGATGAAAAAAGATCAAACCTGAAAACGAGTATTTATGAAACATACTGTGCTGCCAGGAGACAGTGGGTGTAGAGCGATTATTATTAAGAACAGGAAATGTTTCATAATTCTGGAATGGTGTAATGCCTGATGTAACTTTTTGGATTGGAATCTTGTCAAACCATATGAACCTACTGTTCTTATGTAGATATATGTATACACGAGCAGTCAGATAGATCATGTGTTTATCCTCACTTACCTTGCTCTGTTTTCTGTTCAGGTAGAACTGGTGTTGGCTGATGGCCATGACCCAGATGGTTTTGATCAATGAGTGACTGGCATACCAAGTGTGTATCACCAGTCCCGTCTGGCCAAACGTGCGCTTAGTCACTGTTCGCCTGCATACAGACACACACACAGAGCATGGTCACATTCACATTCAAAAAAGAAATCTGGAAAACACTAATTCACGCTCTGTAAAATAACAGTAAATATCTGGAAATTTGTACCATTTACTAATCTTTGAAAACCTGTGTAAATTAAAATTTTATGTCATATACTGTTATTAATATAATGAATATAAAATATACAAATTTAAACTGCAATTCTGAGTATAGGGTCAATAAGATTTTCTTTTTAATAAATAATAACACTACATTTTAAATAGCAAGGATGCATGAAATTAAATACAAAAGTTAATACATCTTGGGACTTTCCAATCATCATCTTAGGCAGCAAATTATATTAGACTGATTTCTGAAGGATCATGTGACACTGGAGTAATGATGCTGAAAATTCATGCTTTACATCACAGAAATAAATGACATTTTTCAATGTATGCAAATAGTAAAAAGGTATTTCAAACTGTAATATTATTTAAAAATATTATTGTAAGAGACTTTATAAACAAATCAAACAAACAAAACAAAACAATCTCATATTCAAACGCACACAGATCTGAGATCAGTCTCCCAAACCTCACCTGTGAGGATCATTCACCTCCACAGCAAACTTCTTCTCTCTGAAGTACAAGTTTTCCAACTGCTTCCACTGGAAGAGCTAAATCAGGAAAAACAACATGTGAGAGAGAGTTTCACAGGACGAGGTGCTTCACCGACTACACCTAACTGCAAAATGACTCAGTAGACGTCAACCTGGCAACCGCTGCAGTACTGCATGTAACCACAACGATCCTCAAATTATATTGCTTTATGAGTATTGAAAATACATTCATATTCAAGCTGATATAGAGTATGCATTCACCGTCATATAAAAGTTTGTAGGATTATTATGGCTTTTGAAAGAAGTCTCTTCTGCTCAACAAGGCTGTGTTTATTTGATCAAAAATACAGTAAAAACTGTAACACTTTGAAATATTATTACAATTTAAAATAGCTGTTTTCTATTATGTTCAAATGTAATTTATTCCTGTGATCAAAGCTGAATTTTCTGCATTTTGTGAAAACTAATACATTTTCCAGGATTCACTGACGAATAGAAAGTATTAAAGCAAACATTTATTAGCATTTTTTTTTTTACAATAGAAACCATTACAGAGTAAAAGTCTTTACTGTCACTTTTGATCAAATGCATCCTTGTTGAATAAAAAAAGTATCAATTTCTTTCTTTTTTTTCATCTCTGACCCCAAACCTTTAAAAGGTACTTTTTTTAACACCAACCCTACATTTTAATGGTTATTCTACCATTCAATGTAGTAGTTGTATGGTTGCTGAAGAAAAAAAACAACAACGTTTATTTCTACCAATATTTATAACCCATATAAAATCCAGTATAAACACTTTCTCCTTCACGGTTTAAACCAACACAACAATTCAACCGAGGCGTCTGCAGGTTACCGACAAGAACAAACTCTCTCAAGACTTCACATGTGAAACTGAATTATCCAGCTTTTAGAGCCTCTTACCGCTGGTTTCCGAAGGTTAAACGATGTTAATCAAATCCTGAGCTTCTTCATTATGTTAGCGTCTACTCTGCTGAAGAGTCTTTCCTCGCGGTTCCTGACTTGTCTCATCAGGTTTCCTCCAGGAGTTCAGGCACGCAGTCTTGGCCCAGCCTTGCTGCTCATGACATCAGTCAGATACCAGAGCTCAAGCCCAGGGTGGATCACTCTCGTTCAGGCTGGGCCACTGCTCCACCTGTTCTAGCCCAGCCAGAGAATCCTAAACCAATTGTTCACTTCATAATCCCAAGTGTGTGATGTGTTATATAATCCTGTGTGCTATCAGTGCCACAATCAAAAAGATGATTTCAGGGCCCTGTGAGTTTCATGATGCACACAACGCAGACTCCAGTCATACAAATGGAGTTTACTAGCTGCCTTTTTTCAGCCTTTCCCGTCCCGCTACATAACAACATGAACCATGAAGACACAAACCTCATCTCCAGAGATGCCCTGTGAGTCACTTCTTAAGCATTTCACTGTTTTAATGGAGAAAAAACTACTGCCAGATACACACTGAAACCCCAAAGTGTACACTGCAGGGTTGCCAGGTCTGTGGAACAAAACCAGCCCAACTGTCAATCAATACTAACCAAATCATGTTTCTTTGTTTGTTCGGTGTTTCTTTTTTTTGCCTGTCCCCTTAATAATACTTTAAAGGCAGGGTGATTTCTGGAAGCCAATGTTGATATTTGAAATCACGTGCTCTATTAATAAATGATTTTCAATGGTCGCTTTATCACGTCCAGTGTAGGCAGAATTTAGCTGTCGTGGCAGGGCGTCTGGTGTAGACACGATGTTAATAACCTATCGAGAAAAGTTAAGTTGAGTAGAGTTCTTGAGTCCTTGAATTCTCTCCAATGCTGGAAAGCTGATCCAATACTGGTCCTACTTCTTGCCTCATCGTTCCCCAGACATTTTCCTCTTTAGTTTTTATCTTTCTGTCACTCAGCTCATGTGTTCACTGAACGCACTCTCCTCCACATCATAATTAGATACGCCCCTTACTGCTGATTGGTTTGTTTGGGTACTCGGCCCTGACTCAGTTTTCTAAACATTTTTGAAAAATCGATTACTCTGCCTTTAAACCGCAGACTAAACAACTTTCTCTTAATTGTACAGCTTTGTTTGCCAAAAGAGAAAGATTTTTTTTTTGTCTTATTCTTATTTGATTAAAAAAATCAATTAACATTTTAAAACAGGACTTTAGTGTTGTTATATATGTGTATATAAAGACAGAAAGAGATAAATAGATAGATAAATTTCACGATTTTAATTAATTCTTTTAATATCATGTAATTTTTACCATTAAATCTGATCCAGAAAACAAACAACATTTTCCTATAACTGTACCTTTATATAGGTATCCAATTAAATATAGGATATTTAATATATCAATTACTCACAACACACTCTGGTACAACAGTTATTTTGCTTCCCTTGTGTTTCACCAGCACTCTTTTTTTAACGTAACACATACAGACTATACATGTTGAATTTTACACTTCATTTCTGTATCATCATAGCCTCAAGTGCAAATAAACTATGAAAGCAAGTGCTGACAAGCTGTGAGTCTCATCTGGGGAAATCAAAGCCTCATTTCACAGGATATACTGAGCTCTGTACTCTGACTCATGACTGGTTATATAACAAATATTCCTCCAATGCCCAGAGATAGAAAACACAACATACCTTTCGAGGTTTTACTTTATCTTGGTGGTCATACTGTCCTATGCCTTTATAGCTGATGCCCAGCCACCACGGGATTCCTTGCTTATCCTGCCAAACGAGATCTTTCATTAGTTACACCTCAACAGCTTTAAAGACTAATACTACCTTTTATTAGTAAATATTTGAATGTATTTTATGGTGACGTAGTTACACATATTACCATGTAATGTGTACTTAGTAATAACAGTAAAGTATGCATAATTACAGGCAACAAACCCTCAACCAAACCCTAAACCTAATTACATATAAGTGTGTTCATTAATATTACTCAATACTTATTTATGTAATTACACTGTAACAATATATGTAAATATGTACGATTCTTTATGAGAAATTAACTAGGACTTGACAAAAAATATTACAAAATAACAAAAATGGTTATATCAGATTTAATTTTGTTGTGGTCAAATCATTATATAATATGATATAATAATTATTTTACATAGTGAGGCCAATCGATTTTAAAATTTGAATGAATTAATTACATTTTTCTGAAAATAATCACAATTAATCTCACCTAACATTACATTTCTTAAAAACATTTTATATTGCAATAATTTCACATGCAATCTTCATATTAAGGTACAAACAACATAAATAGAGTATATTTAACTATTGGCGAAATTGAATAAAGTTATAAAACATTCAATTCTAAATTAAATATTAAAAATCCTTGAGGCTACAAAAGTTATGGATTTCCTGTGATTTTTGTTTTTTTTGGCTGCTATTATTTTAAGAGCTACCGCTGCTGAACACGAATATTTCCTAATAACCTTTTACATATAATTGCACACTTGCATAAAGATGTTCTGTGTCTAAATAAACACAATTTTGTCAAACTATATATTATATTATTAAGTTCAACTGTGACCCATAAAGGCATATGGCAATTGGTATCCATTAATTTTTACCTTCACTTCATAATAATGCACTCCGTATGTGGGCAGTGACTCCACCAGGGTCAAATACCTGAAACAGATCGTAATGATAAGTTACACATTTGCTTAAGATGGATGTTTAACAGCATCTTAAGTATCCATCAGCACACATCAATCCTGAGGCATGGGCGCGAAGGATTTACGCAGCCAATCATAAATCAGCTCTCCCCTGATGGCCCGCCCCCCTGAGGCTAATCATTGTTTTTCCAATACTCACTGCACAATGGCCTGTCCTCTGGAGAGCCCTTTCAACAGCTTGTAGTGCTCAATCACACGCTCCTCGCTGCAAGAGAGAAGAGAAAGATGATGAAAGCCGCTCCATGGAGGATATATATCCCTAGCCTCCGCGTCAGCATAAAGACAGCAGAGCACGGATCATCAGCCATAAAGCTCTCATAAAGAGCTATGAATGCAGCTTCAGCATCACAGACTCATGGGCTCTCAATGTAAATCTCACGGCTGTCTGTGCCGCTGCCTTAAATGACACATCAGCATTGGCAGTAATTAAACAGCTTTGAACTGTGAGAACAACATACCAGATAAGGCACTTCATTCAGTTTTTTTAGTAAGCTACAGTATATACAATAATACAGTAATCACATTTTAATAGGTATTTTGTCAATCAGGTTTACTAACAGTCAAAACCTTCTTTCAGCGTTAAAATAGTACTGTCAGGTTTTACTAAAAATAATGAGCTATTTTACTGTTATTTTTGTCCCACTTTATATTAAGTGCCCTTAACTACTATGTACTTACATACCAAATAAGTGCAATGTACATATAATATTGCAAAACTTGGTAAAACTTTATTTTAAGCTGGCCATAATACAGAGTAATTACCTAGTAAGTATTTAGTAGTAGCTGTTGTATTTACATAAAACAAAATGTACTTACCGTGTAACTAAGTTATGGAACAGTTTGTAATTATGTAGACATAACAGGCTGCTACTGTTACACATTTGTTACAGACCGAGTCTGTTACACAGCTATGTAACCAAAAGATCGTCACATATGTGTTGCAGACTTTATACAACGTGATTATAAATGCAAGTACACAGACATAAGCTACTTAAAATAAAGTGTATCAAGACTGTACTTAAGTGTAAGTAGATGACTCTTTACTGTCATCTTTCATCAATGTAATGCATCCATGCTGAATAAAAAAAGCATATAATAATTATAATTTCTTTTACAATAAAAGTATTAATTAAAAATTAACAATACATTTTTATGTAAAGCCAACTAAATTTGCTGATGTTCATCTGAATATTATTATCACAAGTGTTTTCTATTTGAATAGTTGTATGAAAACATGTTTTACCAGTATGCTAAAGATGGATGCTCCTTCAGGACTTTAGTGGGCAGTGCTGGAAGCTTCTTCAGATCTGCTCTGGTGCTTTCATCACTAAAATCAACACAAATACTCTTCAACATGCAGTTAATATTTTACAGCAGCATAATGATTCATGTTACATGACTGTGTTATGTTAAAACGCATGTACTGTAATGTATCATCACTGGACATGTTAATTTTTCACAAAATTAACAAACATATTTGCCTATAGATATATTTCTTTAACCAAAAAATGCTGAAAGTGAAAAACAGCTTAAATTAAAGAGGTCATATGATGTTGCTAAAAAGAACCTTATTTTGTGTATTTGGTGGAATGCAATGTGTTTATGAGGTTTAAGGTGCAAAAAACACATTATTTTCCACATACTGTACATTATTGTTTCTCCTCTAAGCCCCGCCTCCTGAAACGGGTCGATTTGTACAAAGAAGCGCCAGACTGTCCTTGCAGAGGTAGAATTGCTCCACTTTATAGGGGTGTTTGGACAAGTCATAACTTTTATAAAGATTATCTTTGGTTTTGAAACTTTAATCTTTGCAGCTTTATGTATCTTATTTATGCACTAACAGCTTGTAACACTCCAAAGAGAAAGGAAAACTTGAAATCGCATCATATGCCCCCTTTAAAAGCTACTGTATCATGTGACTTGAGAAGACTTCAGTATAACACACAAATCACAACTTTTATGGTGCTTTAATAGTCCTTTAAATATAAAGTTAGAATCAGCCTGTTTTTTCTTAGCAGCTTGAACATGCAACTAAATAAATATGTTTGATGGGAAAAAGGACAAGCCATATAAGTCTGAATTGGATGAGAGGATATTTTTGAGTGAACTTTTACTTTTAAAAGTCAAACTTTTCTGATCCTATTATAAAAAATGGACTTTCATTATTAAATGTCTCTAATCTCATGCTGACCTTGTTTCTCAATTAAAAACCCTTAATGTCTTTTGCCATATCTTAGGTTCACTGACTGTACTGCCTGACAGAGAGAGATTCACTTTAATGGTAATTTTACTCTCTTCAGAAAACAACCAATCCATTTCAGTATGTGTGTGTTGGTATTTATGGTTTATAGGGACACAAATGTGTTTAATTACCAGAATATGACAGAGGTATTGCAATTTGAAGGTGGTTTATGAGGACACTGCCTATGTCCTCATAACTCAAAAGGCTTAGAAAAAACATACTAAATGGTGATTTGTTTGAAAATCTAAAAATGCACAAAGTTTCCTGTAAGGAGAAGATTTCGGTGTAGGGTTGGTGTAAGACAACAGCACACATAGTCTGTAGAGTATACAAACCATTACGCCTACCATTGGACCTCATAAACCACAAATACCAACATGTGTGTGTGTTGTGACATTATAAAGTGTCACAACACTTAAAGTCTTAAAAATAGTGTTTTCCGAGTTCACAAACTTTGTGTTAAGTAAGTATGGTAAAACACACCTTGTATAGTCTCCTTTAGATTCCTGTAAAACAAAACACTTTCAATATTTGCATTTAATTTATAACACAGACTAAAACATGAAAGCATCTCATGTCTTAAAGCTCAGATCGTCTTACCTGCAGCGCATGAGCAGCTAATTTAAAAACCAGCTCACTCTCCAGCTCAATGTCACCCTGTGCACAAACAAGCAAACCAAGAACTGAATCACTTTCAGATCCGTTCTGTGAATAACGACACTTTGAAATCATACTCATTCTATCTATTTATTAACAACATGAGGATATGTGCCACAGATATTCCTGCCATGGGCATCTATTTGTTTGAGTGAAATGGCTTGGCTCATGAATAATAATGAGGTTATACAAATATTTTAAATGGATCTTTTCATGAATAAATAGTTTGTCATGTCTATGAAATATTCAGTCAACCAGCCGTCCTAATATAACCTTTCATTATAATAAAGGAAAATTGCCAGTGTGCATTGGAGACATCATTTTTATATGATGAATGTGAATTAATTGTAACAGACTGAAAGCAAAACAGATTTGAGGGTGTGTCTAATAGATGTGTGTGCACTCTGTTTATGCACAAATTTATGATTTATGTATTTGAATTACATACATAATATTTAACTAATAAACCTAATATAATGCAAATTTTTCGGTCATACGTACTTGAACTTTGCATCTATTAGATTTTATTGAAATGATCATATTTTCAAAATGGTTTACTTTAAATTGCTTTGAATAAGCATGAATATGTTACTTTTAAATCAATTACATTTATTCATCTAAAATGTACGAACAGGGTTATAATACAACTAGCTTTGGGACAAACAATATTTGGTTAAACTGAAATAAACTGGATTTATTGATGATAAATATATAAAACCGTTTTTTTGTGTATTTAAAATACCTTCAGTTTACAAGCACTTTTACAGAAATCTGACCTATTTATGTATTACTGACGAATATAATCACATTAATATAACAAATTAAGTTTATTAGTTTCTATTAAAGCTATGTAAAATGTATTAAATTAGAGTTTGTTCACTGTGAAAAAATATTTAAGTGGTTAAAAAAACATTGCTAAAATTAACCCAACTGGATTTATTTATGGTAAATATATAAGCCTGGTAATTGTGCAATTTCAAACACGTTCAGTTTATTAGTAATATTACAGAAATATTGCCTGTTTCTTTTATATATGACTGCGTAATATTTATTAATTTGTTAAAACGGTTAAACACAAATTAATGGAAATTGTATATAGCGTTCAAGTACAGAAATATCACATTCAAAGGAGAAAACTGCTGTCACTTCCTGCCACTTATAACAATCTTAACAACCAGTGGCCACAAATTAAAAATAAAAGATTTCAAAGCTGACACAAAAATGTTTTCCTCTGTATTAGATATAATTCTGCTGCAAGCTCATAAAGCGGTGGGGAAAGCCCAGGCCATAATGAACACTGAAAAAATGATGCCCAAAATAATGCTTATGTTGGTCTTGATGGTTATGAAGAATCTTTCAAGAATTTCCCTTTTCATGATTGCACAAGCCAATCAGTGGCACATTCCTTTCCTGTGGCCCTGGGACGCAATAACTCTATATTAACTGTCTTAGGTCTGTGGCTTTCTAATAGTTTATAGAGGCGAGAAATGAGACAGTGAATCACTTCGGTGAGTAAACAGTCACAAATGCACTCACATTATAGATGGCCGACTTGGCATTCAGAAAGAATAACTCCACAGTTGTGTGCTCCTTCAGAAGTGAAATGGTCTCAATATAGAACCTGCGAATGACAAATCGAGATTTTGTAGCTTTAAACAAGGATCGTGGCCAAAAGACTTAAAAAAAAATCAGATCTAAAACAAGGTGCACAGCAGCAGCACTGTAATTCAGTGCAGGAATGTGCTGCTTTGTGGTCGCTGTGGTCATGTGACTTAAGACATCACATACCTCACCAGGAACTGAAGCGCAATAGGCCCGGATTTCTTGGAGAAGTCATGTTCCAGCACTCTGCGGTCCAGCTGCAGCCATTTGCACTGACCACTGGAAGAGAAAAGGTCATCTGACTGAAATGTGCAAGCCCACATTCTTACTCAGACCAGTAAATGCTCTGCAATTTAACACTAATAGATGAAAATCATCTGCACAGAAATGACTTCAGCAGGAATGAGCAGAACTTTTGCTTTTATAGTTATGCTTGAATCACAGTTATATATAAATAGTTACATTTTTTTTTTTTTACCTAAAAGAGTCAAACTACGTTTGGAAGGAAAACCGGGAGATGCATAGGAATAAGAGGATAATAACAGCAAAAAAAACGTGGCATAGTATTATGTACCGTTTTCTTTGCTTAGTATTCTTTGAAGTACCATATACTGTGAATAGCAAGATATATGAATGTGGTAATTATTTAGTGTCATGGTATAATAGTA
>JAUMHE010000080.1:2687725-2698670 GCA_032359235.1 Enteromius mattozi
ATTCTTTGAAGTACCATATACTGTGAATAGCAAGATATATGAATGTGGTAATTATTTAGTGTCATGGTATAATAGTAAAAAAAATATCAAATTAAAGTAAAACAATATTACTATGTGTCATCGTTAGCTCACCCTAATGTTACTCCAAACCTTTCATTTGGTTTCAAAAAACACAAGGAAAATTCCAAGTACATTAATTTTTGCATGATCTATCTGTTTACATTCAGGTTTGCTGTGTTTCTTCGTCCTTTATTTTTTTCAGAAGCTAGATTTTTACAAAGGTTCCCTGGGAATGAAGAACCTCTATAGGTACTCACGTGTCATCCACATAGGTGAATCCAAAGTATTCCTTCTCTTTCAGGTTAAAATGAGATGAGACCAAATCCAAGAGTTCACGAGACAACAGCTTTGGCTGTGAGAGAAAATCCATTGATCAATATAATGTGAGACAGCGAGGTTTATTGAGGTCCATTACCCTCGAGTGGGAGGTTTAATAGACTAGAACTGAGATCAGAACTGTAAAGCATTATACCTGGACCAAGAGCTCCAGCTTCCTGTCGTCCAGGAGCTGCACCTGGCAGAGTCGTCCCTCGGTCATCTGTGGACACAGGCATGACATCAGATATCAGATGATTGACAGTGCACTAGCTCCTCCTCCTCACCCGCTACAGATGAACACTAGCCACTGGCCAAATGAACACTAGCTGAACTCATTAGACTCAAAACTCAAGTTGTACAATATCTTCTTTCAGTTGGTACACACAGGAAAGTAAACAGACAGAAAAAGTTCACTACCACAGTATATAATAGCTGTCATCTAGAGCTGAGCTATGAGTCACAAGGCATCTCTCAGCAACAGCCAAAACAACTCTGAAAGGATCTGTTATGGCAGACTATTGACAGGGTTCTGCAGATGAGATGTTTCTGCTAATGGCAAGATTAATGTTTAAAATGAAATTAGTATGTTTGGTATGGTTGGTATACAATGGCCAATTCCCACTGAACTGACAGACAGACAGACAAAAAGGATAAAGAAGCATTCGGTGGGTTTTGTCTCTGTGTTAAACCTGTCATTGTCTGTTGGCGTTGGATGCCGCTTGTTTTTCCTGATTGACCATGTTGAGTCAGTGTTTGTTGGGCCTTGGAATGTCTGAGACATGATGTACTGCAATCTGGTGTTGGTCTGTGTAGTGTAAATTGGTCTGTATGCTCAAAATTAAAACCGATAAATTCAGTATCACTCCTGTTTCAGTATTCTGAAACAAATAAACAGCCAATCAACAAAATAACCCATCAACCAAATAAACAATCACCCAACCAACCAACCAGACAGCTAACCAACCAACCATTCAATCCTACAATAAAACAACCAGTCAACCAAGCAAACAACCATACATAACCATATAAACAACCAACTAAACAGCGAGCCAATCTACGATATAAACAACCAACCAACAAAATGAGCTAAACATCCATATAACCAACCAAACAAACATACACATGATCAAAACAACCATCCCAATCAATCAAACAAATAAACAACCAGCCAGCCAACAAACCAACATCCAGACCAATCAGCCATATAAACATCCAACCAACAACCCAATCAACCATGTAAACAATCAAACAAACAAACAAGCAGCCAACACAACAACCAGTCAATCATAAATATAAACAACCAACCAATAAACAAACCATGAGCTAATCAACCATGGGTCCGTTCTTTGTATGTCGCTTGATACATCCGAGATGAATTGACACATCTAAGATGAGATCATTACGTGCTAATTACGATGTGGCTAATTTGGTTCTCCAAACACACCTGTTGTTGATGATTAGTATGGCTGGATTGAGTTGTCTAGAATTATTGCACATTCGTGCGTTGGTTTAAAAGGTGATATGTATCGATAGTAGAAACACTGATCACAACCCCTTCGATTGGTTGATGAAATGGCAAAAGAGCGAGCTCAATTTTTTTCTCAAGCGGAGCAAGAGCTTTTATTAGAGGGTTATGGAGAATTTCAAACTTTAATAAAGACACCGGGATACACAAACCTGCTCCCGAGCTTACGGACCTGTTGCTATGACAGAAAGTCCAAGATGCGCAACGAAGAACGAAACAATCCAAGATCAGGACAAATCTACAACAATCAAATCCAGCTAACAGAGTTAGCGACGTACAAAGAACGGACCCCATGTAAACTAACAACCAAACAAACAACCAGCTAACCAACCAAAAAAAAACCCAACCCACCAGCTAGTCAATTAACCATACAAAACTACCAATCAACCAAACAACCATATAAACAATCAACCATCCAGCCAAGCCAACCATACAACCAATTAACCAACCAAACAAATAAAACAGTTAACCAACTAAACAAACAAACTCCAAACAAAAGAAGAAAGCTGTCATGTTTACAACTGTGACAATAGCTGTTTCCAAATCCAAAGATTTGAATTGCAAAGCTGGAATATCGCATAAAACATATGCGAATAAAGCACCGTTTCCATCCAACAAGTCAAAGAGAACAAATCACTTCCTGGTACTGTGGCACTAAATATCAATAAAAATATAGGAGCAGGCACTGAATATAATAAATTCTCATATATGATTAGCCTACAATTAAATAAAAATATTAGCCTACTTGCACCTCAGAGCGAGCAGATGAAGCACTATAAATGCGGTCAATGCTTTTGAAGGCGGATGCTGCTGTAAAATTCATTCTTTCATAGAATCATTAAAATATGTCTGAGAGTTTTAAACACTGGTCTGAAACGTGATGCTGACCGACATGTTCGTCAAACGGCCTCATGGGCTGGCCTTGGCCAATGAAAGCTGCCGTGGATTCCAGACCTTCAGGCATCAGCAAATATCTAACAGCTTATTTAAATTTTTTTTTTAAACTTTGAATAGATTTTTTTCTGTAGCAGAAGGCAAAAGCCTTCATTTGCTTTGCACCAGGAGCCATGCACATGGATTATTGTGGAAAAGCACACATTTGGTGTGCAGAACAAACCAGAAACTACTTATTTTTCTGTCACTGAAAATAACAACAGGATGTTGGACGAAGAAACGAACTTGGTGCATTTTAAATAGATAAAACATCTGTTAACAAACCAGTCGAATCTTATGTAACCACAAAAACAGCACAAAATTGCTTTGTTTTTCAGCTTGACTCAAAGTCTCTGTGCTATAAACCAACCAATACCAAAAATGTCTGTTTACAATATACTGTGGTGGAGATGACGTATAATTTCATGTAACTGTTGAGGTGTTCTTGTAAAAGTTTAAATGCAGAATATAATACAATCTTTGGTCAGGATAAATGTGAAGCATAATACTTTACGTTTTATTAGTAGACTCATTTTCATGGCAGATAATCGGTATGAAATGTGTTTTTTAGCACAGATCTTTCATCTGCACTGCAATCCTGAGGGACAAAGCTATGTACAGGATTATTGCATCATGAGACTCATGCTATGGGAAAGTCTGTAATGTCTGCTTTAACAACACAATGATTCTTTGTTTAAATCTAAAAGCTTTCTGTATAATTTCAGGTTTTAATGTGACAGATTTTCAATATGTTCTCAGGCTTTTGAACTACATATGTGAAAATATATTTTCAAAACATATTTCCATTCTCTCAGTTTCACCATGAAAACAGCAAATGAATCGTCATGGCAACCCATAGAAAAATTTATTTTTATTAAAAAATAAATGAATCAGCAAAGCATCAACATTTCCTATTAAAAAAGTAATTAATTAAAAATACAATTATTTTATACTAAGTATAGTTAAAATCTATTAACATATATGCTGACATATTGCTAGAGACCAATATAAAAAAAAATAAAGTTAAACTTTATCTGCAGTACTTAATATACGTAATCTCTTAATATTAGGCCTAAAATATTTGCAGTAGTTCCTCTTTAGCACAATCGAATATAGTTCAGTATAGCTTTAGTTAGTAGTCAGCACTACTTCCTCACAACTAAACTGCATTAAGTACAAAATTAGTTGTTCTGATTTAGCAAGATTTTAAGTATACCAGTTTAGTATACCAAAGGTGCTATTGCAGGGTATTTTTATTAAGCACTTAAATATGTAAATATATTTGTAGTATACTTAGCATAATACATTTTAGTATTTTTGTTTTTCACAAGGGTTGTCGAAGAAGTTTCTGTTAAAGTTTTCGGTCCCACTTTATATTAGGTGGCCTTAACTACTATGTACTTACATTTAAATTCATTATTTTGTACAGTGCAATAATTGTGTACATGCATGTTTTTACATTGCACTTATATTTTAAAAAATACCTATATATAATGACATCTGTAAATAACTTAAAAATAATTACACTCTTGACCCTTCCCTTACACCTTAACCCACCTGCAGAAGTGATTTGCAATACAATATGAACACAAAATGTACATTGTATTTATGTTTTGATGTATTTGTGAATAGATGAGATGCTTCATCCTTGATGGAAATGCCATACTGTGTACTTTATGCGTTCATATTAAAATCAGACTTTAGAAACCCGAAAAATATGAAACAAAATGCAGACCAAACAATATACTCTTCTGTATAAGACACTAACAGAATCAAACACAGACTGTCGCACACTCCCAAACACAGACTAAAATAATCTCCAACCTCTAGCTGCTACAAAAGACGGTACCTGATAGACGTCACCCAGGTAGAAGCAGGTTTGCAGGCACTGCTGACATGACCTCATCCTCTGCAAGTAACACCTCCGGATCATCCACACGACGATCTGCCATATGAATGTCCCGCTCCGCAGCAGCAGAGCTTCCACCCCACACACTAAACCCCAAGCCATGGCCGGCCCGCCGCCGGCTGGTACCCGGGTCGCCCCCGTCTTACGCAACCAAACCTAGTCTGGGTCAAACCAGACAGAGCGCTCTTTCACCAGCTCCTAATCTTTGCTCCCTCATGCAAGATCGACAAGTAGGTGACATGCGTTTGACTACATTCCCCATGAGCGTGGAGACTCCTCTGCGCCTCTGGAGAGCAGAGCGGGGGAATTTCTGCTTGCTGAGGTCGGAGCCGGAGACTCTGGGAGGGCGGCCAGGCGGTGAAGGAAAGAGATGAGGTTTGTGGGACTGCCAGCCACGATTTTAGCTCACCATTTTACTGCACTTTTTTGGAGCACACATGAAACTTAAAGGACAGATCTGTTGGCACACACACAGTCCTGCCATTTGACTTCCAAAAGTAAACCGGCCTCTGCCACATGGCTTTCTGCGGCCTGTCCACGTGTCCCAAACGCTGCTGCCGTCCCTCTTTTACTGCTTGACATGAAGTGAAAGGATTTTATGTAACAATGCTATAGCTCCACAAAAACGTCAGTTTGACCAGGCACAGGAAATAAGCATCAGAAGTTATGGCTCTCTACGTCTTTCGCCGAAACACTTTTGCATTCAGTAAATATCCCGTTTCACACATCAGATGGTCTTCTCTAGAATTTATAGAGACCTCAAGATTATACTCTTGACATTGCATTCCACACCAGTACGTACTGTGTCTGAAACACTAAAAATACATGTTTAGTTTCATCTGAAATGAAAGTGTCACAATTTACTCATCCTTAAGGCATCCTAGGTGTATATGATCTTCTTTCAGACAAATCCAATAAGAATTAAAGTGCCCCTATTATGGGTAATGAAAGGTTTATATTTTGGTTTTGGAAGTTCTCAACAACAGCTTGACATGCATGCTTTAAAAAACTATTTTTACTTGTCTTTTAATATGCATTTGTTTTTTATTGCTCAATGACTCCCAAATGATTCACACAATGATAATTTTTTCTAAACGCCTCTTTTGCATGATGCTAATCTGCTGTATTTGGTCAATTGGTCTCATTTTCATCTCATCCTGTCTGTAATGACTGATAAAGCAGTGTTTGTGAGCTCAGTGCTGCTTTGTGCACAGCGTTACTGAGGAAAAAAGAAATCTTAATGCTTCAAAAGCAGCACCTAGTGGCGAAGAATGAATTTGCATTCAGACCAATGAGAAAAGACCAACAAGTGTGCAAACTCGTTTTAAAAAGGATGCATTTCAATGATTCAGAGTCGACTCTTTCTTTTGAGAGACAATAACTTTATACATGGTGCACTTTCAGATTTAAAACTTTGAAGGGTGTTTTCATTCACCTAGAGCTGTGTTACACACAAAGGTGTTTTCTAAAATCCATAAGAGGGGCACTTTAAAAATCGTGCATATGTCCTACGTCATCTGCCAGAATGGTTTGCACTTACAATAATTTGCAAAAGTGGGAGAAATGTTAATTATGTTAATAAAAAACACTACAGGAGGCCCTTATTCAGCTCCTGGAGCCATGCGAGGCACTGTTTATTATGGATGGATGCAGTTATATTTTTTAATATAACTCTTTTAAATGGATTTGTCTAAAAGACGAAAGTCATACACACCTAGGATGGCTTCAGGGTGAGTAAATCATGGGGTCGTTTTCATTTTCTGGGGGCATGAAGTCAGAAGTCAGTTATAATGAAGAAAAAAAGCCCCGCTCTTGAGCCAGCAGTCAGTGTATTTGACGAAAACATGCGTAACGCAACACATCTGTCTTGCCGTTCAGAAATATTTTTGGATGCAGATGATTCCAACGAGAGAAGACAGATGCCTCGACGTGTTACGACACGACGTCTGAATGAAAAAAGGACAAGAGAGGTGACTCACCATTACTTCATCAGCCGTGGAGAATAAATATCAACTGCTGTGCTTCTGAGTATTAGGCTGTGCATTGACCAACATCCATTCCAGGGCATTTTATTAGCAGGGTTTTTGGAAACGGAGGGATTTATAGTTCTGATGGGAGTGTGTGGAAAACTGCAGCATGGTGAAATTACAGGCCGTCGTCGTCTCGAGCAGATCACAGCGCTGTTCGGTTATTACCATGAGCTGACTGTCATCTGGAAACACTAACACTGTTCATGTCTTCAAATCTAAAGGCACTCACTACTTTTGTAGCACCATATGTCACATCTGATAACCTTTAGACAAGTGAGAGATGACGATTATAGAAATTGAATCTCACAATGGCTCCAAACACCATTTGTATTCTTTCAGTCGAACTGCACACACAGGATTGTGGGATATCACAGGCAGTGAATGATGATGAAGGCTTTCGGAAGAATTTTTAAATATATATATATATATATATATATATATAATTATAATTTTTTTTATAGAATGATGAAAATGTATTATTTCATGACATAATTTTATAATAATTGCTTGTATATATATATATATATACATATAATTATACATTTTCTGCATTCTATTAAAAAATATTGTAATTTCATGACATTTTATAATAATTGCTCATGTTTCAGGTGGTTACATTATTACTGATACAGTTTTTTTTTCTTTATTTGTGGTAATAAATGAAGAGGAATAAATTAAGCATAAATGAAGATTTTGAGTTTCATTAGCAAAATTTCTTCAAAATATCTCCTTTTGTGTTCCACAGAAGAAATTAAAAAAAAAAAAAATCGAATTGAAAAACATATAAAACCAAGAGGTAAATTAAAAATTATTTATTAGGTAATATATAATAATAAATAATAAATGTAAACTAATTAAATTATATAAATATGTTTCCCAACTTAATGACTGATGCTTTAAATCACTAATTTCAAAAACAATTTCTTTACGTTCTAATATTAAATCATGTTAAACATTTTTTTCTTAACATTTTGTCCTAATTCTTTTATTTATATATATATATATATATATATATACATACATATGCATATTAGTGCTGTCAAATGATTAATCGTGATTAATTGCATCCAAAATAAGTTTACATAATATGTGTGTTCTGTGTATATTTGTTATGTATATATAAATACACATATACGTGTGTATACAGTATTTCAGAAAAATAGGTTATGTTTATATATTAAATATATATTTTTTTATAAATGATATGAATATAAATTTAGACATGTACTGTAAATACATGTAAATATTTGCAATATATACTGTATGTATGTGCATCTATATATAAATATAAATCTATAAATATACACAGAACACACACATACATTATGCCAACAAAAAAAATTGTTTGGCAGCACTAACATATAATGCAAATAAATAAACAAATTACATTTAGGTATTGAAATGTTAAATATTACTGTATGTTTGATTATGGGTGCCTTTGTGAAGCACCAGTCTGAAGGGACATGTTTTTGTGATAGAGTGTAACTGTTAACGAATGCTATTTTTTAACCCTTTCATCATCTACCAGGCAAACATTCAGACACTTTGTGTATGAGAGATACAATGTTGCTTCAGAGCAGAGAAAGCTGTCAAAGCCATGGGGCTGTTTAATAAAGTCCTCCTCAACCCACCCGCTATAACCATGTGACCAACATTACGCCTCCGCAACAATTAACACCCCAATCAGCAGGCGTTCAGCGGCCTTATAATCAAGCCTTCACGAGCTGCCCTGACTGTCCCCAACATGCTAAAGCAATCTTCATTGTTTGGGTTCGTTGGAGAGAAATTGGTCTTGGTCAATTACATATTCTTTAAGGAAACTGAGGGGCAAGCAGAAAATCTATTTTGGTAATAACTTTCATATTTCAGCTATTGCATCTTTATTGGTTTTTCGGCTGCACAAAAATATGAGTCAGGACAGCTTGAAAGCACTCGACGCAGTGAGCGCGATCAAATAAAAAGAGCTGGTTGTGAAGATAAACCTGCGAGGGTTTCAGAAGCACAGATGATATTTGCCTTGACAGATATTAGATGTTTATCTCTGACTTTGCAATCTGCTATTTATAAGCGGCTCCGAGCTCATATCCTGTCAGGCATCTTTTGTACATTGTAATTTCACGTGCTGCCAGCAGATGGCAGAGCATTTCACTTTCAATTTACACAACATGACAGTTGATCTCAATCCATTAAGTCACTGTCCTCAGAAGCACCTAACATACTGATCCGAACTCTTCGTAAGTGTCCTGAAGAGATTTGTATTTGTTTGATACAAATGACAAACCAGGGAAAGGTTTCTCAAAACACTGAACAATTAAAACTCTCAAATCCTTTTATAATAGTTAATACAATCAACCAATACTTAAGAATATCTAAAAAAAAAAAAAAAAAAAAGCAATTGTAGCTTTTCAATCCTTTCATGGGTTTTACACAAACATTTATGCACTATTTGCTCAAACACAACAAGTAAAAGTCTTTAATTTGTATCATCAAATGCACTTTTTTTCAGATGGTCAAACTACTTTAATAACTGCTCACCTACAGTAAACGGTTGGAGAACTCATATGTGACCCGGGACCACAAAACCAGTCATAGGGTCAGTTTTTGAAATTCATCAGCTGACTAAATAAGCTTCCTATTGATGTATGGTTTGTTAGGATCAGACAATATTTGGCTGAGATACATTTATTATAAATCTAGAATCTGAGGGTGCAAAAAAAAAAAAAAACAGCTTTAAAGTTCAAATTTAACTCATAGCAATGAATATTACTAATTTAAAATGAAGTTTCTAATATATTAAGGTAAGATATTTACAAAATATCTTCATGGAATCATAACCTAATGATTTCTGGAATTTTAATTTTGACCCTGAACACATCACACAGTGAATAAAAAGTGAATAATTGTAAAAACCAAGCTTGCTTCTTTCAGTTTTCACCTCAGCAGGCTGTATAAAGAGAGGGCCGTCAGTCTCTCTCAGCATGTGGTTGGTGACTGAAAGCTTGAGCCAATCCATCAATCACATTAGTAACATACTAACGTGAGATGCCAATAAATGGAAATTTAATATTGCAAATGAAACATGCAACTCAATAAAGCACAACAGTAATGTCCACATTTTCAGCAGCTTTGGTTCTTGAAGTTTTATTGTTGTTGTTGTTCATTATCTTAAGCATCTCAAAAAAAAAAAAAAAATTAAAAGGGTAATAAGCCATTAACCAAATCAGTCAGTGCCAATACGAATCACAACATTAAAACATTTAATAATGCATGCAATATTATGAAATCTATTTAGAGTATCTGTGTGTATTTGGTCTTGCTACTTTGGCAGTATCTATCATATCATACATTTTAGCAAAAAAAATGCATAAGAAATAATTAAAATAAATAATGACGAATGAGTCATGCACAAAAAACTGTTCATTCCGAAAGTTTACAAAATGCCTGTGTGTGTGCCACAGGGAAGGGCACACAAGATGAGACCCTTGGGCTTAGTAAACTGAAAAGGCCACATTTAAACGGTCTGTCCTGAGAATGGCAGACGAGCCCCAGACTCCAGTAAATCCATGTAAAGCCTCGAACAAAACCCTTTTGTCCTTTAATCTGCCACTCTGAGCAGAGCTCTCATGATTATTAACAAAAGAAACTTCATTCGGTCAAGTTAAAGTACAGGTTTCCCAGCGGAGAAACATCTAAAACCATTTATAGACTGAGAAGACAAGTCACGACTTCGGTGAAACGACTGTCCTGATGAATCAAGATCCATCTTTGTTCCTGTTCCTGGCATTTGGTCTTTGTCACATACTGTAAACCGTTTGAGGCTCAGCTTTAACAGGTGACATAATTAAGCAGTTTAATTACTTGATGGCACTGATTAAAGCCCCTCTTTCAGAGAGGAAGAAAAAACAGCATCTAATATTTACAGACTACTGCTTTAAAGAGATAGTTCACCCAAAAATGAAAATGTATTGTTTATTTGCTTATCCTCAGGACATCCGAGATGAAGGTGACTCGGTTTCTTCAGTTGAACATAAACAAAGATTTTTAAAGGAAACCGCCAGCGTTTCTTCCATATTCCCTCCCATCTCAGTGCATGCTATGTTAGCATTTAGCTTAGCTCCATTCATTCCTTAGGATCCAAACAGGGATGAATTTAGAAACCACCAAACACTT
>JAUMHE010000080.1:2703125-2718647 GCA_032359235.1 Enteromius mattozi
TCCATTCATTCCTTAGGATCCAAACAGGGATGAATTTAGAAACCACCAAACACTTCCACGTTTTCCCTGTTTGAAGACGGTTACATGACTAGTTACACGAGTAAATATGGTGACACAGAATAAAACATGATGATTTTTTAAGCAGATAAAAAAAGATAACTATAATGTGTTGGCGGCAGAGCACTTCGACCTCGGCGCAGTAATATCATCACTCTTGGTTGTATTGACAGAATTGTATTCAGGAGTGATGATATTACTGCGCCAAGGTTGAAGTGCTGCGAAGTGCTTCAAATACGAAAAAGGTGGAAGTGTTTGGTGGTTTCTAAATTCATCCCTGTTTGGATCCTCCGGAATGAATGGTGCTAAGCTAATACATGTATCGACACAATGACGATACATTGAGGTGTTAAGACACAAAACGATTGATCTGTGCAAAAAACTGAACACTATTTATATCATTTTTTACCTCTTATACTCCACAATCTCCAACTGTCCTGAACTCATTCACAACATCCGGCGCGTGACGCGTCAGCGCGCTTTCACAAACAAAATGCTTCAGTAAATCAGGACTTTGGTCACTGTTATGTCCACATTAACATAAATCTGGAGGATATTGCCTGTCTATGAGGAATGCTTGACAAACAGTGTGAAATGATTACGGCGCACCCATGTTTGCTTGAATTTTTTTCCACATTCATAATGGCTCGAATAAGCACAACACAACAGAAGATTCATCTCCACACCGCAAGACTTTATTCATTCAGAGCCATTCCAGGAATCTGCCGGGACTCTGCAGGCCTCGCGTGGGTATCATGTCTGAGTGAACTCAAGCGGGAGCCGTTATCAAACCCCGTCCCAGTCTGTGTTCAGCAGCTTATCTCTGTTTACTCCATGTGATGAATAATTGAACAGCACTTGTGTCACAGTCTATCCGGATCGAGCAGAGACACAGCGTTCTGTCGCTCTCTGAACAAGCTCTTCTGATGCTCTGAACGTATGCTTCTTTAGTCCAAACCAGTCTGAAGATCAAGGCTAAACAACTGTTTATCTAACATTATCAGTTCCACTGTCCAAATATAATACGTATTTTTGCATCATGTACCATTTAATGTTGTGTCAATCAACATGTTGTACAATTGAAGTCGGCACTGATAATAAATAACTAACTAAATTTAAAGCAATAAAATTTTCTTTCAATTTTAATGAACAATTACAGCTCATTAATTAATCCATTAATGATTCTTATAGAAAATACTTTTGTTAAATTACATTGGTTAAAAATGTTTAGAAATTGGTTAAAATTTTGGTAGCACTTCAGAATAGGGGGTCAGAATAATGCATTAGTTAAGCATTAATTAACGGTTAATTTGTTCACAATTAAGCATTAGTTGATCAAAAACACACTAGTAATTAATGATTAACTTAACATTTTAAGGGCCCGAATTATGAATTAGTTAAGCACAAATAAACTAGTAATTTATGATTAACAATTACGCATCAGTTAAGCATGAACATGTATCTAACTAATAATTATCTGTACATATAGTAAGGGTATATTAGACATTATTTACAATTAATTAGTCATTTTAAAGACTATTTTGTTTTGTAATGTTATTATGTTTAATTACTGCTGGTTTGCAATTATATATGGCTAAAATATTGTAAGACTATTTGACCCCTTAATCTGCATTATGACACTTATTGTGTGATACTTTAAGTTTATTGATTAGGATAAGCTAATAATTAAGGCTAAACTACCATTAATATAGTGCTAATAAATGGAATTTGACCCCCTATTGTAAAGTGAAACTTAGATCCATATTAATTGAGTTTCTAGACTAATATAAGGTAATAATTAAGGCTAAACTGCCACTAATTTAGTGCTAATAAAGGAAATTTGATTCTCTATTCTAAATTAATTTCCAGTAATCATTAAAGAATAACACTGTTTTTACTGCTTATGTAGAATTCAAAAAATAACATGCAGTGTAATAAAATAGAATAGTTAATAGTTAAATGACCCATGTGTTTGTTACAAAATAAGAACATACATGCAGAAAGATTTTGTGTGTGTGTGCATGTGTCTTAATAAGTTGATAATAATGGATAAAATGTGGTTACTATACATTCAGTTAATTATTAATTAATAGCTTATTTTTGTTTATTTAAAGCATAAATGTTTGTCTTTAAAATGACTAATGAATTGTACATAACGTCTAATATGTCCTTACTATATGTACAGATAATCATTAGTTTTATGCGTGTTCATGCTTAACTAATGCATATTTGTGAAAAAGTTAATCATAAATTGCTAGTTTAATTATGCTTAACTAATGCATAACTCGGGCCCTTAAAATGTTAGGTTAATCATTAATTACTAGTGTGTTTTTGCTAAACTACTGCTTAATTGTGAACAAATTAACCATTAATTAATGCTTAACTAATGCATTATTCTGGAGCCTTAAAATAAAGTGTTACCAAAATTTTTGCTTTGTTTTGTTTTATGGGATTTTAATGTTTATTACCTTTTTTGGCTATTATTTAAATCCTTCTGCAAATCTTTCATGTCATAAACATAACATAAAATAAACTTTAACTGAAATAACACAATTTATAGAAATGCAACATTTCCTTTATTTAGTTTAACTTGATTTACTAAAATTACTAAAACTAAAAAATAAAAAATTTAAACTATACTGACATAAGAAAAAAATGACAAAATGACAAACACAACAAAATTTTAATTAAAACAAACAAAATAGGAATATATATATATATATATATGTAAACTAATATGAAGTAATATTTAAAACTATATCTCAGTTATAATAAAAAAACATGGTTCTGTCTGAAAGTGTGTGTACAAATGCTAAATAAATAAATAATAAAAACATTTGATTCCTTCATTTTAAAGATATGCTTAACCCTCAGTCCTTCTTTTCACGGATGTTTTTTTTTTTTCCAGGTCATGAACTCACAGCACAGATGCACGTGATGACAGCCAGTTGCAAGGGTTATCAAGTCTCCACTTTAAAACAAAGGAACACTTTCCGTCTGACCAAAACAATGTCTTCCTGTCAGTCTACATCCCTGTAAGCATCCTCACTCTCTCACACACAACACTCTCTCAAACAAACTAGTCCTTGTCACACACATTTACTGCACCTCATGTTTACCGCAAAACCAATTCTGAAGAGAATCTCTCTAACAGAGCTGCTGTTGTGCTGTTGTGCTTCACAGAGTGTGTGTGTGTGTGTGTGTGTGTGGCACTCCTTTCTCTTCACTTCTGCTCCTCTCTGTCTCTCTATCAGCTGATATTAACACTTGAAATCAGTATGTCAAATTAAATATCTAATAATAAACAATACATATAACTGTAACATACAAGTGTCAACAGTGTAAAAAAATAAAGACTTAATTAAACTATGAAAATCTTGTAACAGTTTCTAACATAATACCAACCAGATCACAGTATATGAAGCTTTCAGAATCTATTTCATTTTTTTATTCACTCACGTTTTTATTTCCGCAGAAACTGAGACTCTTTGGTGGAATTTACCATGGGAATTTGGTTAAACTGAAATGAGTATGCCAAGGCTTTAGTATTAGTAAGCTGTTTGAGTAATTGCAGTTATTTTCAGTTGTGATCTCACTGTTGAAGCGTGTCTGATGCTGGTCTCGTATCAAAGAGGAACTGTTCCACAGCAGCATCATGCAGAGACCTGATGGAGGAGCTGCACTGGTTCTGCAGCGGACACAGACTCAAACCACTCCAGCTGTAAATGAACCCACGACGTGCTTGCGAGCAGTTCACCAGCAGAGCATCTGTAACCTGTGCTGACAGTCCATCTGTGCACATGTGCAAGCTTTTACACTGCAACACAAAGCCTGGATGCATCAAGATTTATAATCGACTGCGGGTGGCAGATCCTTATTCTATCTAACACCCAAACTCTGGAAAAATATACCTAACACTGTTCGGGAGGCAGACCCACTCTGTCATTTCAAATCTAGATTAAAGACATTTTTTTAGCCTGGATTACACACTAATACACTTCTATTAATCAAATCCGTTAAAGGATTGTTAGGCTGCATTAATTTAATCTGCCAGAACCGGGAACATGTCAAATTGCTCTTTACGAGAACCACTTGGTCTAGGGAAGGAGGCGGAGTCTTTTTGCCAGGAATATAGCCCGTTTCCCCGGTAACCACAGTACAAGGAGTGCAGGACCTGACTTTGAAACTTGCAGCGCTTATATTTAATCAATTAAACCATAGCCTTCTGAAGTGTAAGCTAAATCTCAATTTACATGTTTATTTTTTATTTTTTACAGAAGCACCACCTAAGTCTTCTGTCACTGCAACTTCATGGATACATGGATATCAAAAGCATCACTGGGTTGTAAAGTTGCCAAGTTGAGGGGACAAATGGGTTGAAATTTGCATGTGTAGATTGTGTGAGAAGGATGCATTTCATGCAATATCTGGCAACCGGACAACCTTGGAATATACTGACGTAATTATGTGAGTTTTACCGGAGAATTTTTTTGTAGCAAGATTAAAAGTACGGGAGAAATACTGGAAACCATTTAAATGGGATGATAGCGAGATGTTCTTAACAAGAAAATGGCTTTATAATGCCTGCAGCCCATCTCAAACTGAAGAGAGGAACTTTACTGAGCCATGATTTTTAATTTTTTTTACTCGTGAGATGATACAACAGTTAAAAAAGCATAAATCCCATAGACATGCATTGAGGGAGGGACCCGAGCCATATCTACAGAAATATAATAGAGACTCATGTGAGCACTAGAAAGCAACCACCTAGTAATCGCCCACAACACCCTAAAATTTTGGTAGAGGCAAACAAAAATCTAGGTATATAAGAAACAAGACCTTTTCTGAAAATAATACATCCTGCATATAGGAAGTGTGCAGACAGTAGGTATTGAGTCAGTTGATGATATATTGAAACCGAGCCACTGCTTTGAGCAGGTCTCTTTCTGGCTCACTGAACTCTGGTGTTTTGGTGTGGCCACAGACGCTGAGTTATAACGTCCCCTGAGAGGCTGTTTAGGGGTTAAGTGGCTCAATCAAGGGCACAACAGATGTACTTTTCAGCAGGACTCTTTGAACTCATATGGTTAATATTTCATTACTCCAATGGGCCATGGTGCCATTGTTCGGGAAACAAGGCAGCACCGGTGGAAATGTGCCAGAAGCACTTGCTGCACTGCTGCTTCGTCTGGGAAACCTGTGATTGGTGGATCAACATGTACGTTTGTAGTGCTAGTGCATTTCACAGCATTATGCTGTTGTTTTTCTTACATTTTTATGTTATAGCCTTCATATATGCTGGTTGCATTTACAATAGCTCTGTTTCAAAACATGTGTTTTACAATGAATCACTGCAAATTTGTACAAACTTTGCATTTGCCTTTTTTATATAATCTATAGTGCTTTCATGGTAATGCTTCACCTACAAATGTTTGGATTCATATTACTATTTATATGAAATCAGGTCATGCCATCAGATTGTCTAAAACCTAGATAGCACATTTTATCCATAGGCGTAGCTTGACTTTTAAGCTTGGTGGGGCCAAGCCAATTTGGTCAGTCAAGCTTTTAAATACATTTTTGTATTTCTGGCATAAATGTCACAATCTGTGTACCCTTAAAAGTGGTTTTACTATTATTAAATAGTAGCAAGGGTGTGAGGTTGCCATGGCAACTGGATACATTGCACGCAAATTATTGTAAAGGCTGCACTATCTGTTTCTGCTGCATAAACGCTAAACATGTTGAGTACAATGAGACATGTCCGCAAAGCCAGAATCGCAAGGTAGATTTTAAGCAAATTAACGAGTGAATTACCACCTGCTTTAAAACAGATATCTGTTGGACATTATATAAGTTAAGTTAAACACACAAAAGCAGACACACATTTAATAATGTTAAATCTTACTGAAAGTGGCCAATTACATTTGGATGTAAATGCTCCTTTTCCTGAATAAATGTAAACAAAGTCTAATACACTGAGCTGCTAACGGAGCTGGAAATGTGGCCAAAACCTCTCTAAAACCCGCTTGCTGACCAGCTTAAACCAGCAAAGACCAGCCAACCAGCCTAAGCTGGCTTTAGCTGTTTTTTCAGCAGGGTCCTGTGGATCACCTTTATGAGGCTGTCTGGGTCTGGAGTCAGGCATCTGTCTTTATTTTGGTTATGTTCAGATTTACAGTTGTTATACCACCTAATATCCATTCCTGTCATGCAACGGGCAAGCAGTAATAGCTATTATCCACCAAAATGCAGATTCATCATCAACTTTGGTTACACTTTACTTGAAGGGGTGTGCATCAGACTGACATGACACCTTCATAATCATGACATGACATACGTCACAAATATGAATGCATGTTTATGACAACTGTTATTAAGTGTCATTCGCTGAGTTATGTCATTTTTAATGCAAAGATGACATTGTTTGAGATGCCTTTGTGGTAACTTGACATTACCAAAACAACATAACCTGTCAGTGTCTATGTCATACAAGTAGGGATCCACATCTAGGGGTGGAGATTTGTAGGTTTAGGGGTGGGGATGGGTGGGTTTAGGAGTCAGGGGGTGGAAATGGGTAGGTTTGGGTATTTGTAAGGTGGGATGAGTTGGATCTGTATCAAACCATCCCCCCTGGATCTTGTGGGCTTGAATTTGTCATTAAAATGTCATTAAGTGTTAATATTATGTCAAATTATTTTATGACAGCATGAATACTTTTCTTGACCTCAAGTACAGTGGTACAAATTTAATTTGTCATTAAAATGTCATGAAGTGTCGTAGAGTGTTAATATTCGGACAGATTATTTTATGACAGAATATCTCTTTTATTTATTTGTTTAATTTATTTTATGTTGTCTAAGTAATGTCAAGTTGTCATGATAACGACACTGACAGGTTATGATGTATTGGTTTATGTCAAGTTGTCATAACAAAGGCATCTAAAACAATGTCATCTTTGCATTAAAAATGACATAACTGAGCGAATGACAATTAATGACAGTTGTCATAAATATGCATTAAACCTCCTTCATATTCATGAGATCCTTCAATTAAAGTGTTACCACAACTTCTTATGCAAATGAGATTGGAAAAGCCATTAGTAAGTTTGATTTTATCTTATAAAAACAGCTATTGTTTATTCTTTACTGTTTGTGCATGCATGTGAGTGACTGTTAAACACCCCATGAATGGCTTGATGAAGAGTTTTCTTTCCTGTTTTGGCACACAGTATTTCCTTTTGAAACAGGAAGTTTTGACGGTATATTCTGAAGGGACAGTTTGTTTGTTTTTTTAATAGCTGATTGCCTTTCACAGCCATGATCTACAGTTTCCTACTGGGTTATTATTACTAACTTAAACAGTTACTCAGAATTATATATATATATATACACACACACAACAAAAGTACAAAATATTTAATTAAAGTGAAAACAGAAAATGTAAAACTAAAATTAAATTTAAAATATCACTTTGAGTGTATCAATTTTAAAATAAAATAACTTACTATCAATAACTGTTTGGTAATGCAAATGATTTTTGCTAATGCTATTAGCAGTAAGGTGAGGGATATTCTCATTCTGGAGATAATTTTTCATTACAAATTGAGATTAGAGATTAGAGGCTTAGAGTTGAGTCCAAGTAAAACAATATTTATGTAAAACACAGTTAATTTAGATTCTTTAACTAAGACCATTGGAATATTTTAATAATAACAATGGCTGTAATATAACAAAGAGTGAAAAATTTAAGGGGGTCTGAATACTTTCCGTACCCACTGTATAGTAGATCTATAGTAGAAAATCTTCCTCTGGTATGAAATTCACTGTAATGGTCTTCATGCAGATCTGACTGACTAGTGACTCTCAACAACAGAGGTCGATATCCCGTCATAGGATCCAGCTGTAGAGTGATTACACACACCTCACACACACACACACACTGTCCCGTCAGCAGCTCATATCCTATGGGTGATTAGAGCTGGTTGTCTGCCAGCTGCTTGTGCAAGAGATTACGTATGTTTGCATCCCTCAGGGACCTCAGTAAATCCACCTGCAGTTCATAGTCTAAATACAAGCTGCTAGAAACAAGAGTTTATTCTGGATTCTGAAGGTCAATGGTACTACAATAATGAATTAAAACCAAAACCTGATCTGATTATCAGGTGTTTCTTCCAAACATCACCCTCTTCATCTGAGGTCTCCCATGGGAGCGAGCACTTGGTCCGTTTATTATTCACATGGGAACAGGGAGCAATTACTTTGGTTTTGATGAACTGGGTTTTAGGCTCTGTGAAATAGTGATTATCATGTTTGAGAAATATTTAAATAAATAAATAAATTACTATTATAAATAATAAATGAATGAATGAAGTAATAAATAAAGAAAGAAAATTAAACCTGTTTTAGGAACTTTACAGTTTGGTGTTTGTTTATTGGTTTTTGTTTAGTATTATTTGTATTACAATTAAAAATATCATGATTGTAATAAAGACATGTTATGCTATCATTTCCTTGGAATTTATGAAAAAATAAAGATTTAAAAAAAACATAAATGTCATGTTAAGTAAACATTGTTACAACGTTATCTACTAAAACATTTGGGTCAGCATTTTTTTAATAACATATAGAAGATAATACTTTTACTTTATTACTTCTATTATACTTACTAATGATTGTGATTATTATTATTATTATTATTATTCAAGGACATATTAAATTAGCTAAAAGTAACAGTACAGACATCTATAATGTTACAAATGATTATTATTTCAAATAAACAGTTTTATTGATCTTTCTATTTATCAAATAATACAACTATGAAGCAATTTTTAACTGTTTTGAACACATAATAATAAACATTTCTTGAGCAGCAAATCAACAGATCTGGGGTGCGTTTCCCAAAAGCATGGTTAGCCTACTATGGTCACAAGTTCCGTCGTTACCAGCATAGTTCAAAGATTCTGTGTTTCCCGAAAGCATAGTTTAAACGAACGTTCGCAGTCAACGTCACAAACGTACGTGGTTAGAACTACAGCTTTGGACCTGTGGTTAGAAGCATAGTTCCTTCTTAGTAAGATATATGGGCTTTAATAAATATGCTCTTGGACACAAGAAGCAAACTAACATGCATTACTATCTTTATCATAGTAATTCTATCTAAATATAAAATGTATATGTATATGTAATATGTATTTTTGCGCGTTCATTCTAAACGCTGTTTTTGAAAAGTGTGCATGTGCATGAATGGCTAAGGGAATCCCGGAGTATGATGATTCAAAGATCAAATAAAGCATAATGACAGTGAACAAAAATAGTAAATTAGTCAATATGTGTCATGTTCAATACAGCAGCATCTTGGAGATCTCTAATCAGTTAAATAGCATAAGTTATTCCTCCACCACATGCGTGTGACATCATTAACAATGCCCCTATGCTGTTGAACTAACGTGGTTCAAACAATGGAGATGCGACCGTGTTCGGGAAACAGTCGTGACTAGCTAGTTCAATTCCAAAACTATGGTGGTTAATCAGTGAGTTCACCCCTGAATGATTTCTGAATGATCATGTGACATTAAAGACTGAAGTAATGATGCTGAAAATTCAGTTTTAAATCAATAAATGAATTAATCTATAATTTGTAAAACAAAATAAATAAATAACATAATAATAATAAATAAATAATACAATTAAAAATTAAACAAATCCAATTTGTGAACTGGATCAACAGACTAATTATCAAAACTCACTCAGAAACATTTGTTCAAATATTTCAAAGCATAACTCATGGCAGGTCAACGATTTCTTGGTCCTTTGTTTACATGATGCAAAAATTACAATTTTCATTTGATTTTAGAGTGAAATATGACTTCTATATTTCTTAGCAGTCTGGAAAATCCTTCCTACCCGTGCATGGAGTGGGACTTTCTGAGCCCGTGTCTGCAGATACTATACCTGCAGCGATCAAGCTCAGTCGAGATGAGAGAAGCAGAGCTTTCAAGGAGCTTAAGATGGAAAGGAGAAACGACACTGAACTAAAAATTAGCTCAGACCCTAGGTCATCTACTTTAAACTAAATTTGTACTTAAAAGCACCTTGAACTAAAAAGTAAACGCTTCACAGGAAGATGTGCTACTAGTGAAAAGGATGTGATAATGTACTGTCACGGAAAAACACTGTCACTTCCACTGACTGGCAACCCAACGCAGAAACAATGAGCGCTATCTTAAATTAGTTGCTGTCTGTTTGTGACAAGGCTTCCTGAACATGAATTCCTGCAGTCACTTCTCACAGAAAAGACGTTTATTTGCACATCCAAAGACTCTTCTTTAACTACCAGTTCCTGTTTACAAGGATGAGAAGCAGTTATACGTTTAAGAGTCTCTTCCTGAGATATGAGGAAAACAATAAAGCTATAAAAGCAGGTAAAGGGGCACACGGATAAAATGTACGGACGAGAATTTTTATAGATCCCGTTATTTTTTAAATGCTTTAAATTTACATAAACATTTTATTGGTGAAATCAGGTTGCCCTCACAGTTGTATCAAAATTATTAGCGAGAATTTTGCTAATAATGGCTTCCTCTAGCAATTTCACACCACGGCTGTGATATAAACTGAATTTTTTTGTTTATTTAAAAGAAGGGATGAGTCCAAACTTTCTGTTTCAATAGTCCTGTAGCTCAAACAAAGCATGGTGCTAGCAATGACAAGGTCGTGGGTTCGATTCCCAAGAAAAGGAAAAACTGATAAAAATAAGCATCTTGAATGCAATGCAAGTTGCTTTGGATAAAAGGTTTGTGCATATGCTATTGGTGCATCTGCTAATTGTCTAGTGAATGTTTTTGTGTATTTGTAGCATACTTTAAAATTCGTAACAGGAAGATTTCAAATGCTTTTAGAAAGTATCGCCCCTTTGTGCAGCTCCAGCAGTATGGCATGCAAATACAGCGATGCAAATATTCCTCCCGCCGCATGACCTTATTTTACTTTTGGGTAAGACTTGGAATATAAATGAGCTAGTGTCTTGCAAACATTAGTGCCCCGTCTGCTGCCCAGATTACCTCCAAATCCTGAAGCTAATAAGAAAAAATAGTAGTCAAACATAGAAAGGTAACGAAACTGTACACTGACCTTAGAAATAACAGCAGAGGTTATTGCATTACCTTCTAAAAAGGAACAGTTCACCCAAAAAATACCAACAATGGTTCACTGATGTGCCTCTAGGCTACTTAAACTTAAGAAACATTCAATTCACTGCTTTTTTTTTTAGCAGAAATGAACACTAAATTATTGGGCAAATTATCGATTTGGTTCCTTGCACATAATATGACCTCAAAACACTTGCCATAGTGCATAATTTGTAAACTGATATGTTTTGATGTTTGCATCAGTTCAGTTATTTGTATGGTTTTCCTGACATGGTAAACTTGCTCGTTAGCTCACCTGGTATAGATGGTTTCATCAGGCGCATGCGTTAACTTCTGGTCTGTGTTTGTTTATCAGTCTGGTTAGTGTGGCGGGCTACAAACGCAGCTAATAATGAGTAATGAAATTGGTCGCAGGTTACTGTGCTGTGGGATCTGTTTCCCAAACATGCATTTAAAAATCAAACCCAAGCATGAGTGTTTTTATATCACTGTATTTCTGAAGGAAGACTGTCTTTAGAAAATGTTATTTTCATTTTATCTGACATATAAGGTGTTTGTAAGCTCAGAGCTGCTTTGTCTACAGCCGTTACCAGGGAAAAATCTAATTTCTCGTTCTTAAAGCACCTCCTGCTGGCAGAGAATGAGTTTGCATTTTTAATAAACCTGTCTGATTTACGCAGCGAACATATTTTGCTTGTTATCAAAAAAATAATCTACTCTAAACATTAGGAGCCTGTCCTCCAACAAAAGACAACCTTATAGGTCGTTTTTGTACACGCCCTCTAGTGGGCGTTAAAATAATAACAGTGTCGTGTTGCGTCTGTCATCATTAAATGACGTATGACTGTCATTACTAATCAAAATGTGTGTTTATTTAAATGCATTAACTGATCTCATGATAATTCATACATATTTTAATAGGTTTAGTTCATACGAATGACCACACCTAACCCATTACTAAACCTACCCCTTACAGAAACAAAATCATGATTTATAGTGCATATACATTTTAGTTAAAACGCACATTCTCTAGGATCTAACCCATGATCACATGATTACATACCATTGTATATAACGCAATCTGCTACCAAATGAGCTACACAAAAAACTAATTATGATGCTGATAAAAGATAACAAAACAATGATATGAAAATGTTCTGTTGCCGATAGGGTCACAATTGTAGCATATGCTCGGATGGGTCGTATTTCAGGGATTTGGACAAATTAGCTATACGGGCAGGTTGTTTTTATCCCACGTTTACTTTTGTTAACATTGTTGCTTAAAGAATTTTCATTTTTGGGGGAACTATCCCTTTAAGCCTTAAAGGGATAGTTCACCCAAAAATGAAAATTCTGTGTAACACTTTCTAGGAAGCCTGAATTTATAATACATTATAAGGGTATTCGTAAGGCATTATAATGTAAGCATAATGCATTATGAATAACTTTATAATATACTATAGCATGTCATGAATATTCATAAGAACAGTTTATGTGTAAACACTCAAATCACACTCAGCACCTAACCAATCACAAGATGTTGTAAGATACTGTGCCGATCTTAAACAATGTCAAGATATGATATAGTCCATATAGATTTAATACAGTGTTCATTGTGTGTTATCAATAATAATCATACTCTTAATTTATAATCATAAATACGTAAATATTATAATGGATTATAATTGTTTTTATGATTATTCATGAGATGTTGTAACACATTATATGTTTTTTTTTTTATAATGCATTATACAGTCATTATAATGCCTTAGAATACCCTTATAATGTATTATAAATACAGGCTTCATAGAAAGTGTTACCAAATTCTGAGAGTGAGTAATTAATGACAGCATTTAAATTTTTGTGTGAACTAACCCTTTTGGGTTTAGAGTAGGATTTACTTTACATTTACAGTATGTTATTTTAAATAGCTAAAGAGCACTAAAGGAGATTTCTCTTTGGATGTGTCACGAAACGTGCAAGTAGCAATAATATTTTGCATAAATGTCCTCACAGGTGCATTTCTAAAAAAATTAAAAAATCATAAATTACTAAGCATCAAGCATTCACGAAAATAATCATAAACACACACACAGACTTGACACTTTTTAGTTTAGATCATTACCGTGTAACTAAGTTATGGAACAGTTTGTAATTATGTAGATGTAACAGGCTGCTACTGTTACACATTTGTTACAGACCGAGTCTGTTACACAGCTATGTAACCAAAAGATTGTCACATATGTGTTGCAGACTTTATACAACGTGATTATAAATGCAAGTACACAGACATAAGCTACTTAAAATTAAGTGTATCAAGACTGTACTTAAGTGTACTACATGTGCATCTATACTGTACACCTTATCTAGCAGCACCTTAGTTTGATTTAACCCATTAGTACACAACTTAAATACATGTAATACACTTATTATTACATTAAAATTACAGAATATTACACAGGCATAAGCTACTTAAAATAAAGTGTATCAAGATTGTACTTAAGTGTAAGTATCTGTGTAACAGACTCTGTGTGTAACATATGTGTAACAGTATCTGCCTCAGTATCTGTTACATCTACATCATTACAAACTGTAATTACAGGCTGGTCCATAACTTAGTTACATGATACATACATTTTATTTCATGTAAGTACAGTAATTAGTTAATCACTCTGTATTATGACACCTTAAAATAAAGTGTTACCAAAAAATGTCATGACATCATCTCGTGTAATTTCCTGTGCCCTCATCAAAGAGGAAATATTCACAAACCTATGACTGTGATGTGACACAATACCGTCTATGTTCAGAAACAGATCACCAGAACTAGTAAGCTATAGTCTTATAATGCATCTTTCTACCTCACAGTTCACAAAGATGCCTCAACAGGACCATACAATTAATAAATGAATCCTATGAATGGTCAAACACAGACCCTACCTTTCTATTGCACCCAAAAGAAAAAAAAATCATACCCTACAGTCATGCGTTTAACTGCGTAAGAGCTACACAATCCCTCTTCGTTTAGAAATAAAAACCACGAGCATCGTCCCATTAATCTATCGTGTTTCACGTGCTCCGGTGCAGCCTGTTGTCAAAGCCGCAAAACAGACGAAAAAGCGAGTCAATGGAATAAATCTTACCTCTGTCTATAAGGGCGTTTCCGTTCAGTTCACACGCTCGCTGTCGGATGTATCGCCGCACATCTGCCTCATTCCCTCATCAGTTCATCTGTGATCAGACACTCACCACGCCTTCCCCTTACCGGCTACAAAGACACAGACCGGGGCCATGCCGTTATCTGCACACACACACACACACACACATATACTATAGTACTGAGTGTGTGTGGACCTTCTAAACACGCCCTCCGCTCACTGACAACACACACACAGCTCGCTATCAAAGATCTCACTGATGCTGCCTTGAAAGACTGGATTTTGAATAAAGCATCCTTGATTAACACGTGATAATCAATCCAACGAATCGTTTAAATAAAATGATTCGATTCACTGATTCGTTCGATCGGTGCTAGGTGCGGTCTGCTCCAGTCAGAGAAAAGAAATCTCCACGGATATTTCGCTCATGTTAAAGTTGGTCACACACAAAATTGCTGATGATGGCCATTCGAAATCTGTTTTGGAGAAATATGGCTAATGTGGTCGCACCTTACGAAATACAAAGAAAGCTTACAGGGGAAATCCTCAGAGCTCATGTTTTGGCTCTCGTTATAAACAAACGTTCTTCCAGGGACGTAAATTGAATGTTTATTCAAAGTTAGCTGGTCATTTATAGACCTATGTTATCAAAATGTTGCCAATAATCTAACTTTTTTTCTGAAACATTTAGTTGGTCTAATGTTAACTTGTCAGAACATTCAGACAACGTTCAAAAGTAATTCTCTAATGCTTGCAAAATAATAATGAAAAATGTACCTTTAATATTTGCATCACAAAAATATTAGTACACTGTATTTAAAAAACTGTAATTTTTGCACATTTTTTAGTTTTTTGGAAGCTGTGGTTGCCAGAATAATTTTGTAAAAAATACAGAAAAACTGTAAACACATTTACGGCCACAAACAGAATTAAACTGTAATTTACAAACAAGAAAAAGTGAATGTAAACCAGTAAATTCAGCAATGCACACTGATAATAAAATCTGTTTTGTACCTTTTACATATTGATTCCACCATAATATTGGTGGTAAAAGAGAACCACAAGAAGACTCAAAACTCATCAAAAGTAGCTTCGCCACAAGCAGAAGTATATACTAATATATAGAAGGTGCACAGAGTCATTCACACAAACACAAAA
>JAUMHE010000080.1:2728571-2744569 GCA_032359235.1 Enteromius mattozi
CCAGATATATTTCAGCCTAATAGGGATGCCTGCACTTGATGGCCAATTTCACATGTATTTTGTGTATTTTCAAAATAACACGCATACAGCCGTTGCCAGAAGCCAGTGATTTGAGTTTATAATTTTAAAAATAGAAATATTTTTGTTACAAAAACTTATCGATCTGCTTCAGAAGACCCCCTCTGAGGCGTATAGGTTAGTTGTATGATGGATATGTGCGCTTTTTGGGCCACTATCCACCAGCAAAAGTCTGACTGTGTTCTTCTGAAAGACGAAAGTTATATACACCTAGGATGGTTTGGGGGTGAGTAAAATATGGGGTAATTTTCATTTTTGGGTGAACTATTCCTTTAAAGGGGTCATCGGATGCCAATTTTCCTAGATGCAGAACACAAGATCCAAGAGGCAAGATTGGATCTAGATTCATCTCCTCCCACCTTACATATACCTAAACCTACCCTTCTCCACCACCTGATCACTGAACCCACCCATCTCCACTCCTAAACCTACCATCTCCACCCACTGAATGTCGATCCAACCATGCCTGCTGGATCTTTTGTTCTGCAGTGAGGGGCTACTAAATTTTCCACAAGTTGATATGATTATGAGTACTTACTTTGGTTAGAATTTCTCAATGGTACACTCTCAGACATAGGTACAAAAGCTGTCACTGGGGTGGTGCTGTACCTTTTCAGAAGGTACATGTTTGTACCTAGAGGGGCCCATTTTGGTACCTTAAAGGTACATATAAAAATGTACATATTTGAACCTAATAGGTATAAAAGTGTACCTTTTGAAAAGGTACCACCTCAGTGACAGCTTTTGTACCTTTATATCTGAGAGTGTAGTGTAAAACAACACCCCCTTTACCCTGTCAAAAACAGCAAGCCGTTTTGATGCATAGTCCCTTTAAATGCTAATGAGCTCTGCTGACCCCGCCCCTCTCTTCTGTGGGATGACGAGCCAATTTCATGAGACTCAAATAAAATGCTCATGGTTTTATTGTGATCAGTTCGTCTGATTTAAAATATGTATATATATTGTAATGTATAATCAAAGTATAATAACTTGCTTTACGTCTGACGTGACTTTTTGGCTGAGGTTGCCAAGTCTCATTGTTAAAATCAAAAGTTAGTTGTATTGCGCACATGTTGTATTATATTTAATGGCATGTACAGTAGTAGCAAACTAAATTTAGATATAAGCACTTAAAAATCGTATACTGTAGGTCAACCAGTGCTTGCTGAATAGACTGGCCTGCTATATTTTAGTTTTAACATAGCACAAGTATGAGGAAAATATATGATGTCTAATGTGTATTCCTGTACGGTCCAGTATTATAGCTATAGTTTTCTCAGTGTGTGTGTTGTCTAGACCTCAGTAGAGCCTGAACTGAAAGATAGAGTTCAAGCCCAGCAAACAAGTGAGGAGAGAATAAATAAAACTTAATTATGGAAATGGGAGGCAACAAATCGAATGAAGTGCTCCCCACCCATCCTGTAAATATTACAACAAAGAGTCCCACTATATGACTGCTGACAACAGACTGCAAACATTACTGAAAAGAGCTCCTTCCTCTTTAATGTTTCTTCACTTGTTAACATACAGCAAAGCCATTTTACCTTTTTGGAAAAGAGTAATTTTAGTCGTTCTGACTCACAGTACTTCCATGTTTGAAGTAGCATTCTAGCATACTGCTAACATACAGTTTTGAGTTTACAATTTCAGCATGACTGATATGTGGAGCACAAAACCAGGTATATTTGAAATAGCCAAAAATATATTGTATGCGTCAAAATTATAGTTTTTTTTTAATGCCAAAAATCATTAGGATATCAAATGTTCCATGACTAGACAAACTAGACACAATTATCTAGGAAATATAACCATTTGATTTTATTTATTTTTTATAACAAACCTGATGTAAACAATTTCTTTATTATATAAAAAAAAAAAAAAAATTGTGTTGCTGATATAAACTTAAGCAACATTACCGTGAATATCATCACATAAAAATGTCCCACATGGCATTTGTTATGTATTTAAATGTTTTTACTAAAATAAATAAATGAATAAATGACTGAATGAATGAAGACATGATAAATAAATATTGACATGATATGACAATATAGAAATATAGAACAAATATACAGTATTGTGTGTGTTTGTGTGTTGCATATATGGGAAATTTGGGAAATATGAATCTGCCTTGTGGATTATGATTATGTTTACCCCTTTAAGCCAAAGGAAGCCCATAAGTATGCAGTAAGCAGTGTGCTGGTGTTGCATTCTGAATCCAAAATCTTGTTCATGTCTTTACACTCTGTGTGTGTGTGTGTGTGTGGTGGAGGCCTGTCGAGCTGTGAAAGGAAAGTGTGCTCTCTAACATGCTTTATTATAATTAACACAACACTGTTTGCAAGGTGAGAGAGAGAGAGAGTTGGCAGCTGCACCTGTCCTGCTCCTACTCCTCCTCCTCCCGCATGCTCCACCTGTAATGACCGGCGTCTCTCACAGAAGGTGACTGTGAAGGTGAAACGTGACAGAGAGAGCGCCCTCTAGTGTACGTGTTCTCAAATCAAACCTCAGAACATGCAGGACTGCATGACCTAAAACATCACCCACACATCTGACGTATTGCTTTTTGTTTGACGTTTGACAAAGTGGTAATGTTATCAGTTGCTATAAAGACTAAGTTCCTAAAATCATGCTATCATTTCATATTTAGAAATGAGTCTCATGAAAACCTGTTAGTTTTTGTCCACAGTTGACTCCAAAACCAAAATAAACACAAACAGTGGATGATGTAAATAACGTCTGTTCTGTTATATACTTAGCATAAATTTTCCTGTTATTTTCAAATATAATATTTTTAAATACATCACAAATCAAAACATTTAATACACTCATAAAACATTTACAATAACTATTAATGGCATTTAATACAGTACAAATATAAATATAAAAGACAGTTAAATTAAGTAAAAATTACTATTACAGTGTTATTAATGTACTGCAGTAAAAAAATATATAAAACTAATATAAAGTATTTATTAATATAAAAGTGGATATGCAAATATGCAAAGTAAAAAATGCAGAAAAAAATATTCTAGTAATATGCATGCTAATAAGCAACTAGTTAGCAGACCCTACAATAAAGAGTGACCAAAAATACATTTACAAAAGTTAATAAAACAATTGCTGCCATTACATATACAAAATACTAAATTAGATAATAAAATATAATACATATGCAGTAATGATACAGGTTTATTTTAATAATGACACATGTAAATGCAGTGTCAGTGCAAAAAAAGTCCTGCAGGTCTGGTCATGGAGAGTTTGGTGAGATTTCTTCCTCACATGTGCAGCGGTGTGTTGTGTTGAGCGCTACGTCTCCTCTGTGTACGGATTGGCTGCTGGTGCCTCCCCTTCTGACACGCTTCCATGCAGTGCAGCTGGAGCAGCGTGACTCTCAGAGCTTTCCAAGGGCGCGCAGTGCACCTTCAGCAGACCACATAAAAGATGGAGGCTCTGGGCGTCCAAGTGCAAAGACCCTGCTCCTTTTCCTGCAGCCGCTTGTGAGTACCTGTGGAGGAGCCTTGCTGGCTTGTGTGTGTTTGGGAGGGACGGCGTGTTTGCTATAGATAGAGGAGCCCTTCCGCGACTATAAATATCTTGTAACTTAAGGACAGGAGCAGTGTGAGGTTTCCTTTGATGGTGATTTCATATAAAACAGGTTTTGTCATTGAGTATTAAGAGTATGATTTCTTGATTTTTGTGTTGTTTCTGCACTACGTGAATCTCTGTTTTGACATGTATTGTATTCATATGTTATTATCGTGGGACTGGTCTAAATGTAGTAGTAGTAGTGCTCTAACAGTATATGGCAGGGCTCTGAGGTGAGTGGAGGAGGTCAGCCTCCTTCTGACGCAGCTCTTTGATTGGCTGCTGCAGTGTCCGGGTCTGGGGGTGTGGCCACAAAGGACTGTGTACTCATTGTTTTTCCTGACACACACATACACACATCTACTCATGCTGCACGCACACCAAAATGGAAAATTACCCCGAGCATTGCAAACACACACACGCATTCTTTTTATAATGACAGCAGAAAATGTGGTCAGTTGAGCGGCTGAGATTTGCTTGTCATGATAAGGGCTGTTGTGTAGACGTAGTGTTGCCGTTTAGTTTATAAGCTCTTAAGTTAAAGAGGCATGGACATACTGCAGTTTTTCTTGTATATAAATATTGAGAACATATACTTAAAGGGTTAGTTCACCCCAAAATGAAAATTATGTCATTTATTACTCACCCTTATGTTGTTCCAAACCCATAAAACCTTTGTTCATCTTCAAAACACAAATTAAGATATTTTTGATGAAATCGAAGAGCTATCTGACCCTCAATAGACAGCAACACAACTGAAATGATTGCAGGTCCATTTGATTCATTTGCGATACTAAACGCGATATTGCGATATAGCTCTGTGCATTAATTGCTGCTCCATTTGAAAACAGCTGATGGAGATGTACCGCTAATCAAAGAACCGGCTTTACTGATGAGATGTGCATGAATATATCAATATGTATATTGACCAGCCCTATGTAGAAGTAATTGTAGAAGTTTTGTTTCTATGGTGCCCCCAAAGTGGTTAATAAATTATTCGATAGAAGGAAGAATTGTATTTTTGGCTCAGAAAAACGTTTGCATTCTCCCAAGAAATGTTGCATTGATTCAAAAAATGTTTGCTCTCTCTCACAGATGTTTTGTGTTCCTGGTTTTGGGTTTGCTTGTAAAACTCCCAAAACATTTGCATTTTGCATTTTGCAGGTTTGCATTGGTTGAGAAACTTAGCGTTTGTTTCGTAAAAATGTTGAATTGCTCATGAAACGTTTCCATTGTTTTATTCTGAAGAAATTTAAGCATTTTATGAACAAATGCAAAGTTTGTCAGAAGAACGCAAACCATTTGCAAGAAAATGCTAAATTTTACAAGTAAACGCAATGTTTTTAGAGGGAACAAAAAGCTTGCAAGAGAGCACAAACATGTTGCAAGGAAAATCAAAGATTCTAGAAAAACATTTTGTGAGCAGCTGCAAAGTTTCATGCAAAGATTTCTTGTTGCATTTGTTTGTAAAAGTATTCTTTCCTAAAAGTTTTCTGTTCCCTGAGAAAGATTGCATTTCTTTGCAAAATTTTGCACTGGCTCACAATTTTTTAAAGTTCTGAGTTCACCCGACCAGCTTTGCTTTCACTCGCAAAACATTTCAATTTTCCCAAGAAGCTTTTTGGATTCATTTTTTAAATGTTTGCGCCCTTTCACAACCATTTTGTGGTTTCCTGAAAAAAAAGCATCTTACTGTAAAAAAAAAAAAGTCATATTATCCTATAACCCTATATCAGATTCATGGTGTCTCAAAATAATGCCCACTATCCACCAGCATTACAGAGCTTCGAAGAGCCAGGATAAATTTTTTTAAAACTCTGACTGTTTGTCTGAAAGAAGAAAGTCATATACACCTAGGATGGCTTCAGGGTGAGTAAAATATGAGGTAATTTTTGGGTGAACTATTCCTTTAAATGGAATATTAAATGATAACATTTATATGTGCACAAAAAGCTCAATTTTGTGAAAAATCACAGACAAATCATGTCCATGTTATTTGTCATACTTTCTGTAAGTGGTACGCCACGGTGCAAAGCATTTGTTAAAGAGATTGCATAAATAGGTTTCATAATTTTAAACTTTAGTAACATGGTAATTCATTGGTCAATGTACTATATGTTTCATGACTTTTGCTTAAGCAAAGCAAACAGGCAAATTTATAATAATCAAAGAAACAGATACAGTTACTGAATATCTCATCAGTAAAGGGTGTTAAAAGTGCTCTGAAGTGGTTTTAGTCCTGTGTGAGTCACTCATTGACTGCTTTGATTCAGTAGTCATGATTCAGTTGTGCCAGACGAGCCATGATCAGTTTTTAAACTGAGGAACTATGATGCATCAAAAACACGCGTGTTACACACCGCTGACCCAGAATCAATTTTCCTGCATTTCTTCTTTCTCTCCTTTCTTCTTATGTTTCTTCCTGAATTTTTGAAACTGTTTCGTAAATTTGATTGTGTAAGGATTTGATGCACTTTTGTAAGGGTGCACGCTGTATGTAATCTGACTCCAATCAAAATGATGCTGTGAGGGACAGAACATTGAGCTTGATGATTATTCAGTGAACAAAAAAGAAATTAAGACATGAAATGAAAATGTGTCTTGCCAGAAACAGACATCTGTCTGTCTGTCTGTAAGTTTATCTATCTATCTATCTATCTATCTATCTATCTGTCTGCCTGTCTGTCTGTTTGTCTGTCTGTCCATCCGTCCATCCCTGTCTGTCTGTCTTGTTTGTCTGCATCTGTCTGTCTGTCATATATATTTATACATATTTATATATATATATATATATATATATATATATTCTACTTGAGGTGTAGCTCTAATGAACAGTGGCCTCTTACTGTAATATGTCTGTCAGAAACAGAAATGTAAAGTGGTGGTCAATGAGATTACACGTGTTTAAACCACAATGCTAAGCAAGTGCTGTAGACTAGCGTTTGACGGGGCCAGACAGGCTAATTAGAGCGATTACTGCACAGCTGGATTGGCTGGCTGCTCGGCGGTGGGTGCATCAAAAGGATCAGTGGCTAGAGAGGGCCTCATCTCGACAGCTTTTGCACATTGTCTAGGTTTCTGGTCGTTTGGAGCGAGCAGTTCCTCTATTGAATGATGGGGAGAACTGAAAGTGCATGAGGGAGCATTGTGTAAGTTCCTCTGCGTTTGTCAGCTGGAACTAGGATCTTTGCGGTGCTTTAGAAGAAACGGATGGCGAAACCGTTGGAGGAAAACTGTGGGAGAAAGAAAACATAAACAGCCGCAAAAATCAAAACATCAGCTGATGTAGAGGAAGCCCAGTTTTGTTGCATTAATTGGGTTTTCACCTTTAGATATTGCTTTTCTAGGGAGAAAGAGAGTCATATAAGGCTGAGATTTGCTTGAATCGTTGTCACGATTCATCACATTGAATCAGCATCAGGAAGGTCTAGCCCAGTTCTGTGATTACTCTACACACATCAGCTACACACCGCACATTAACAAAGACAGGCAAAATGTCTGTGCAATAAGAAAAAAAAAAAAAAATTGGAGCGGTTTGCATGCTTGCTTCAACATGTTGACCTGTGGTACAAATTTTATACAACTTTGCGTCATTTCCCAGTTCCATTTCCTCCTCTTTTCTCCTCAGATCTTGTACAGTCTACCATGGAGAGAAGGAAAAAAAATATTTAGCATTTTCTAAAGAGAACATCAGTCATGTTTGCCTATGAAAATATGCTTACATGATATTGTAGGATGCTATGGTGATTACTAACCATGCTAAAAATAAGTGTGCTTAATTTTATTGAATATGTGCACTTGTAGTGAACATAAAAAAATCCTAGAAGTACATTTTTTAAATATTGTACTCGCAAATGATTAATTAAAAGGCCACTTCATGACCTTTTAGTAACACACTTTAGTACACTTTTATAAAGTGCACTTCGTAATAAATTCAAATCAAACGTTTTAATGTAAAGGATGGACATTTTTAATTGTAGTGTTATTCAATATTGCACTTACAGTTAATATATTTGATAAAGCTTTAAAGCCTTTATGTATAATGCATTACAAAAGGTAATTAAAGGGTATTTGTCTATTATAACTATTCATAATGTGCTTTGTAATACATAATTTTTTTTCCCAAGTATGCTAAAGTGGGTTTTTGTTTCTTTCACATTGCTATGTGATTGTATGCATCCTGTTTTTATTGTGTTGTTTTTTTAAGATTGTGCCATAAAAGGTTAGTGTAAGTCTAAGGGATTTTCTTCACGTAAAGGTAAAAATGTAATCATTATAAGAGTGACACCTGTCCTCAATTTTTATATCACTCATGTATGTAGAAAAACATTTGTTGGACAAGTTATGCACTAAAGTTTAATACTTTGGGGTTTCGTATAGTAGTGATACTTGTCTTAGCTTAGCGTTGTCCCAGTAGTGTTCATGTTTCCAATCCAACTCTATCCCTGTGGTCAAACTCATTACGCTTCTTAATGAACCACTAGCAGGATCTCAAAATAATTGAATTATCCAGCACCAAGTATACCAAACACTGTCCCTCTACAGAGCCCCTCTTTCCTCCCTGAGTAAACTCTCTCTCTCTCTCTGTGTCTGTGGGTCTGTCTGACTGCAGTAATCCATCTGAGCAGCAGCATGGCTCCTCTAAGCCCCCGCTGGGCTCGTCGGGCATGACCTCTCGTATCCTGCTCCGCCAGCAGCTGATGCGCGAGCAGCTCCAAGAGCAGGAGCGGCGAGAGCAGCAGAGACGGCAGAGCTCAGCGTACGCACAGCCCTCCGTCACCCAGAGCCCCGCCATCAACGTCAGCGTCCCCTCCGGCCTGCCCAGCGCCACCCAGGTGCCCATGGAAGTGCTGAAGGTAACACAGGCCAGAAACATTTTTCAGTATTTTTGCTCTTCCAGTTTACTTCAGTTTGCCTTTTATGTTGTTGTTGCTACACTTTCTAAGCATACTGAACTTATGAAGTTTAAAAGTTAAAAGTCTGCACAGAGTGCAATGCAATGGAAAGTTAGTGTAAAGCAAAGTAACACACTGTAAAAAACATATGAAATATGAATCTGAAAAAACAAGCAGCATGATTTTCAGGATGTTGAGAATGTTTGTCAGATTGAACTTAAATGTACTGTAAAATATTACAATTTCGTTAACTGAAATAATGGTTAGACTTAATTGTAGTAATCCACTTTAGATATTCTACTAACTTTAAGTAACTTTGTAACTACATGTCAACTAATTCTCATTAATTTGCAACTACATGTGTACTAACTCTCAGAGTAGACTGTAATGGCTCGTTCCCACTGAGCGGTATGGGTCAGTACAGTTCATTATGGTACAGTTCGGTACGGAGCAGCCTGATCCAGCTTGCGTTTCCATTGTCATCGGTACATTACATGTTAGGCGTGGTGTATGAGGGAACGAAGCAATCAATGATAAAGCCTGACAATAAGCACAACTCTGCCTCTTTTTTGTTAGTTTTAATTAACAATAATAGCTGTTATAAAAATGTAAGAGGCTTAAGATGAAATGAAGACAAAAGCAAACAAAGTCAGCGCTGTACTACGGTTAAGTTCAAAATAAAGTTAAATATAACTTTGTGCTTTGCCAAAACTATATGACCAGGAACAAACAAAAGATGCATGAGACCACGAATGCCTGTTAAATATTACGTTACCCAAAACAACGTGTATTTCATGTTTAATCACTTGAGAGACGTCGTGACTAGTCGAGCTTGAGGCTGCTCTCAGCGGATACATAAGCACTGAGCGCCCGGTGATCACCTGGAGCTACGAAATCAGCATATCAAATACACACTAAATAAACCGCAGATTTGACAACTACATTCTCGCCTGAAAAACTCTTAAAACTACACGTTGTGTCACAATAACAGTAATATTTTGAAAATTAGCGGGTTTTTGGGCAATGGCGTTTCACAAGTCCACAAGAACAGAAAAGAACGCATATAGAGAAACGACTATTATCTGTGTGAAAATATACAGTTATAAAATACACTGTTATATTTTTTTGTGTTTGCACTTCCCAATTTTCAAAATAAATAAATAAATAATTACTCTTATGAGTCATTTTCTTTAAATGAAAAACTAAAAAAAAAAAGCTTAACATATCCTGCAAGACTCTCTTTAACTGTTGCTTTGCTAAGATAGCATTTGACCATAAATGGAAACCGCACATAGAAAGACACTAATTCTCACTATAGCGCCCTTTGTGGTGACTGCAGAGAATGGAGCATGTACTTTCATTGTGTTAGGAATTCTGACACATGCTGGTTTGTAACAGCGTGGGAAAACGAAGAGCTGAAGAAGATTTCACAGCAAAGCCTCAGTTGATCATGTTTTCTACGTGGACATTCTCCACAACTTTCCATGCTTTAGATATGCCGGCATTAGCATATAATGCATTTGTTCTTCGGCGCTGACTGCTCACTTCAACTTGAACTTGAGTCTTTTTCAGCTCAAGCGTGTCTGATTATGATACTGTCCGTGAGGGAGGGAGGGAGCGGGGTGTGCAGGGGACAGTGAAGTGTGTTAAAACGCATATGGGGATTATCTTTCCCCAGAGAATTCCTCTTTAATGCATGCTGTGCTCCAGCCTCTTGGAATTAGCCATCTTTAATCCTATTTGCTCAGCTACATTCAAAATCTTTTCATAGCTTTGATTCCTTGTTAGTCTGTGGAACTATAGACTGTTACTGATTTCTGTGCTATTGTGCACAGACTGCGATAATTACAACTAAATCTGCCGGGACTCGGGCTGCTAATGACACTCGGTAAGAGCTGTTATGTTAAATTTGGTTATTTATCGGGGAAAAGTAAGTGCTTTGCTATCAGCTGTGTCTGATGGGAAACAGTCATGTGTGTTGATTGCTGTTTTATTCTGGTGCTAGAATTTTCAGCTGTATTAATTGTTCAAATAGCATTGATAATAGTGAAATTGCATGAGTAAGACTCATATTTTTAGTATTTGACTCTTTGTGTTTGGTCTTTTTTCTCTTTTTTGTTTTTCTTTTTTAAACCTATGTTAAGGTCTCTAACGTGTTCTGGTTCATTTTTAAGTTCAGACATCAAGTTCATAGACAATATTACACTTTCTTACAGTCCTGTTCAAGTTATGTTATTGTTCTTTTATGATTCATTTTTCTGTTTGCGGTCATATTTTGCATTTAATTATTGTGCGTTCTTCCACTTCAGTTCAGTTTTTTTCTTAGGTGTATTTAATAAATTAATCTTAATATCATCAGTCTAATTGTTATATATTTTGCCACTTTAAAGCTTCCTTTTTTAACTATTACATTTTTTCTTATGTGTATTTTATAAATGAACCTAATTTTAAATTTAATAAAAATTTTCTGGCAGAACTTTATAAATGAATTTAAAATAAGACACTTTTTTAATGAGTAGAAATTAAAAGTCAAACATTTTCTTAAAGAGAAAGATGGGTTTATACTCAGGTGTGATGTGAATTAATTTGTTCTTTGCAGTTTCTATTTTGTTCAAATTGTGTTGAAACACCTTAGAAATATTTATGAAGCAGTTAATGCTCCCATATTTTCGTTCTCACACAACAGTTTTTGTTCGACATGTGAAATGTACTATATTTATGTGTGACACTCCCCTGTCAACAGAAGCTGATCACACAAATTAAGACCACCCAGCATGCTACTATAGCTTTCTGATCCAAATACAATATCTTTAATTAAAAAAAAAAAGAAAGTGCATGGTACTTTTAATATTTTATGCTGTAGGTCCAGTGTACATTAACTGAGCAACAGACAAAATATTAATGTTTAATAAAATGGGAAATGTTTTAAATATATGGCTTATGAAGAAAAAAATATGCTGTTAAAACCTCGCTGAATCAACTTAGTCGTGTCTGAAAACAACTCATACATTAGTGTCTGATTTTGTGTGGCTTATATCAAAGGATAAAAAGGGCATGGCATGTACTCTGTAACCTTAACGTAGTATTTATGTTCAGTCAGTCGTTACTTATGCTAAGCTGATGATGTGCTGGTCATTCAACCCATCGAACGGCTGTCAACAATTAAAACACACTGCCTTCAATCCAAACACATGCCTTCATCTTACCACAAACAATGTCTTACCACTGCCTTTTTGGTTTTATCAACAATATATACTGTACAGACCAGAAAGAATGCATATTTAAGTTATTCACTGTACCTATTAAAGTATGTGTAGGCATAATAGCATAGTTTGTAACTTTGTAGCCAAAAGTCTCTGAAAAATGGTTCCCTTTTGATTTCTGTTCATTCATAAATGAGTAGAGGAGACAGTTTGCGAGATTAAAGGGATTGAATTCCTTTGCCAGTTTAGTTTGGATTTTTGGCCCTAATCCTGAAAACTTTAGTTTATATTTTATCCATATTACGTTTTATTTTAATTCAACCACAGAAATATATATATATATATATATATGTTGTAATCAAATCATAATAGGTTTAGGCCAATAAATTTCACAGACATTAAATAAAAGTTGTACATCAAATACTTAACTACTTAAATAAAGATAAAAAGAAATATAAAGGCTCAGATGAGAACAATAAATAATAAACAGAAAAAAAGAGTAGAAACAGAAATATAGTAAATGTATTTTGAAAAGTGTAGAAAAAGAGAAGAAACTTAGAAATATTATTTAATTATTAATAAAAATGTAGAATAAAAGAGTAGAAACAGAAATCTAGTAAAAGTATTTAGAAATGTGTAGAAAAAAAGAGTAGAAACAAAAATATAGTTAAAGTATTTAGAAAAAAAGAAGAAACTTAGAAATATAGTATAAATATTTAGAAAAGTGTAGAAAAAAAGAGTAGAAACTTAAAAATATGTTGTTTTAGTTAGTAAGTATTTTGAAAAGTATAACAAAAAACGTATAGTAACAAATATTTAGAAATGTGCAGAAGAATTAGTTCAAATTAGAAGTATAATAAATATATCTAAGTACAGTATCTAATGTAAGTAGAAACAAATGAGAAAAAAAATTGTAGAAAGTTAAAAGTATAGTTAAAGAATTTAGAAAAGTATAGAAAAAATGAATAGAGACTTTAAAATATAGAAATGTATAGTAAAAAAAATGTTAGAAAAATAGAGAAAGTGCAATTGATTGTGAATAAAATGTCTGAAACCACTTTAAACTAAGATACATTTGATACATTTCTGCCTTTGAAAATCTATTAATGACAGATTTAAAGTTTTACAAGTTCCTGTTATACAAGAGGAGATGAAAGCTTTTCCTTTCTTTTTTATGAGAATAAAAACAGCAAACGATCAAAAGAACGCAGAAAAAAGAACGCTTTGAGACTGGCTGTCTCTGACTAGCTTAGTCGCCCCCTTCCCAAAGCGATGCGAAATTAGCTTAGGTGTACCAGGCAGAGCCGCTGGACTTGAAAAGTGAAAACATTAAGCTCAGATGAGTTTGTCTAAAGACTGATTGGCCCCTAATTAGCCAAGTGACCTTTGATCTTTTCAGAAATAAGTACAGGATCAGGTTTGGGAGCGAGACAAAGGCAGGAACAGTCTTAGCACACACCGAACTCTAATTCAGCGAAGAATGCCTGTAATTAGGAGCACTCGTTCCAGCACATTTTTAACGCTGGGAAGAGGGAAAATAAGCTGGAAAAGTGGGATATAGGATCATAGCCGAGGGATCAGTTTCACCATTGCCTGTTCACAATATTTCAAAGAAAAAACACAAAATATGTTTAGCGACACAGCTTATGGTTTTGACTTTTGGCGCCGCCTAATACTGTTTCAGTGAGAGGGAGGTTTTAAACATATAGTTTGTACTAGTCTGTGAAACCATTGCCATTGTGTCATAATCCAAATCTGCTTCTAATAATATCACCATCATCAGTAGTGCTTTGTAGTTACTCTTGACGAAAAGTGTATAATAACTTGATTTTTTTATTTCTTTATCTCTGCATACAGCACTTTTGGTATGTTTTAAGAAAACTTAGAGAACATTACAGCATACAAGTCAGTGGGCATACTTTTATTGTACTTTAGTGGTAATCATTGCAATTATTGAAGCCCAACAGCTTCAGTCTCCATTTGTTTGTAGTGAATGGATAAGAGCAGCCTGGACATTCTGCTAAAAATTGTCCTTTGTGTTCTCTGTCTAAAAACAAAAAAAAATGTTTTTGAATGTCATGATAATGAGTAAGTGATGACAGAATATTAATTTTTATCCTTAATCAATGAAGTCTTGCCTCAAACTATTTAGGCCTATTTTCATGAGTCTTTATGAGATTAAAGTGTCCATATTGGTACCTTAAAGGTACATATTAGTACCTAAAGTGTAAGTATTAGTTTCTAAAAGCTAGTATCTAAAAGTGCACCTTTTGAAAAGGTACTGCCCCAGTGACAGCTTTTTTACTTTTATTTTCTTAGTGTAGGGTGTCATTCTTGATTTTAGAAAGGAAAAAAGGAAAGGACGTGACATGTGGCCAGGTATGGTTTCCCATACTAGGAATTGGTGCTCTGCATTTAACCCATCCAAGTGCACACACACAGCAGTGAGAAGTGATCAACCACGCACACACATACCGTAAAAACACACCCGGAGCAGTGGGCAGCCATTACTGTGGTGCCCAGGGAGTAGTTGGTTATTCACTCCCCCCACCTACAATCCTTTCCGGACCTGGGACTCGAACCCAAGACCTTTGGGTTACAGGTCCGACTCTGTATCCGTTAGGTCACGACTGCCCACACGAGAAGTGTGTCCATGTTCTTTTTTTTTTTTTTTGCAGAAGACACAGAGTCTGACTATCAAAAACTAAAAGTACAAAGAAATTTTACTATTTTTGCCACGCATTTAAAATGTGTTTTTATCCATGGGTATGTTTTTTATATTTTGAAAGATTTTTAAAGAGATCATATGATGCGATTTCAAATTTTGTTACAATTTTTAAATAGTCTTACAAGCTCTTTGGTGCATAAAGAAGATCTGTAAAGTCTCAAAACCAAAGAGATTTTCTTTATAAAAATTATGACTTTTATACACAACCCTCTAAAACGGCTCGTTTAAACATGCCTCCACTTTTCTACGTCACAGAGTGGGTTTATTTTCAAACACCGGCCAAATGTTTACACAAAGAAAGAAGGCAGAGCTATTATTCTGGCTGTAGTGTTGCTGCAGGCGCCATGTTCTGGAGACACTTTGTGTCGTTGTGAAAGTAAAACTACATTTTTTGTGCTTCCAAAAGAGGACATAATTAGAAATCAGTGTCAAGTTGTATTCACAACACTGTCCCGGAACAGTTCAACACAAATATTAGAGTGTGTTCAGCACATTAGAGAGGACTGAGAGTAGCCTATGCTGGCTGTGCACAGATACTATAAAGTGGAGCAATTCTAATTCTCTTTTTATTTTTTAAAAATCTTACTTTTGAACCAGTCTGTCATACAGTTTCTGGAACAAAAATATGAAGCAGCACAACTCTTTTCAACATTGATAATAATCAGAAAGGTTTCTTGAGCAGAAAATCAGCAGATTAGAATGACTGTGTTACGCTAAAGACTGGAGTAAAGAAATAAATACAGCATCGGTAAGCATAAGAGAATTTCAAAATATTTAAAGTACTAAATTATTTCAGACTTTTGACTGCTAGTATATAAAGTGTGATTTTGTTTTATCATCTATCGGCACACGTATGCATCGAGCGCTAGTATGAACCCCTAGATTAGAGCACACGAGCAAATCAATGACAGTCTTGTCTATGTTAAGCAAAAACATTTTTATACGCATGCGACATGATAGTTCAGTGCTGCACTGGAGCATCTTCTAAACTCCAGACAGTGTGTCTCATTCTTGCAGTCTCAGCATCGAGGAGCGTGTTCTTGTGACAGTATCTAGTGCCGGCGGCAAAGACCAGCACACAAGACGAGCTAAGACGAGGCGAAGAAGGCCAAGCTTTGTTATTTGCCTTTTGCCCTCTCAATTGCTTGAGTGTGTCCTGTTTGAGAAACTTTCAGCCACAGGAAGCGGTTTGTTATTTAACTTCAGATTTGGGACTTCAGTATTGCACATATGCGATTCAATTAAATTTAGTTCACGCTAACAGGAAATGCATAATTTACTCAGTTTCATGTCATACACAACTTAAAGGGTTAGTTCACCCAAAAATGAAAATTCTGTCATTATTACTCACCCTCATGTTGTTACAAACCTGTAAGACCTTCGATGTTGATCATGTTAACTACATTGCTGTCTATGAGAGGGTCAGAGTATAGCAAGCCGTTGTGACTTTTATTCCTTCTAGGGATATGACTTCTTGATATCAGCAATTATATTTTCACTAGT
>JAUMHE010000080.1:2744669-2757451 GCA_032359235.1 Enteromius mattozi
AAATGTCGCGCCCCACTTGTCACATCTCTATTCCCCACTAGAGGGGCGCGCCCCACACTTTAAGAAACGCTGCTGTAGCTAATGCAACACAAGTCATCTCATCAATCACCTTTATTTATATAGCGGTTTTAACAATTTTGTCAAAGCACTGAATAGTAATAAAGAACACAGATTCAATATCTCATTTACATATCGACCAACGCAAGATACAATATACGCAATATGCAAAGCGGAGCAAAAATTAGTGTAGTCGTGAATAAAGGATAAAGAAAGAAATAAGCCACAGTACGCTGAAATTAACCGGAGGCCAAAACATGAAGGGTTGCAAGAAGTTTTGAAAGAGTTGGTATTGCGTATTAAATAATGGTGCAAATGCCAGTAATTTGATGAGCGTGTTGCATGATTCACTTTAATACTATCCTCCCATAAATTTTGTGTCTCAAAGTGACACTCCTATAAATGCATATTCAATAAAGTCAGGCGCAAAAATAGCAGTTTCCATGCCTTTTCAGCGCTAATTCTTCACTGTGTGTCTTTAGTTAAACCTGACAGTAAATGTTATATTTAATGACTTTATTAATTTGTTTTTAAAAAATATTTTCTAGATTTAAATAATATATTTGAATCTAGATAAATCCAGAAATGTGGCAATTTGTAGGTTTAAGTTAGTGACAGTATATGTTTCAGTTTTTGTCTATCTGTTGAATGCTAATCCAGGAGCTGGAAATCCAGGCTCGTGCTCACGGACTGGCCATCGTCTCGTCTACGCTCTGCTCATCGGAGCTAGCGGCCCGGGCCATCAAACAAGAGCAGGTCCGGGGCGACTGCACCCAGGACATGTACCCTCAAGCGCACCCGTCTTGTCCCAACATGGGCCGCTCCAGCACCCTAGACCTGAACGATGGCACAATCACCTTTAACGACTCTAGCACTTCCAGCGATGCTTATGGCCTCGTCCCAAAGGCGCATGGCGCTAAACTCGACGACATCCTGATGGACGACACATTGTCATCTGTAGCAACAAGCGACCCACTCCTCACCTCCGTCTCGTCCGGAGCCTCGAACGAAAGCAGCTGTAAGGACAGCGTGAACATGGAGGAAAACGAGCAGGTTTGTTAGTGCGAGGAAACTTTGTTTGGCTGGTCATTGTTGTGTTTTTCCGGTAACACCGTTGACCGCTAAGGAAGAAGCACGGCCTGTTTTGTCAAGTGCAAAATAATCCTATTTTTATGTTTACACTCATTTTATTTTATTGTATTTTAACCTTATTCCAGTTTCGTCTTCCCAAATTTCATTGTGTTATAATAATAGCAAAATAATCAAGGTCAGTATCATAAAAAAAGATTGATTCGTGTAACTTCACATAGGTGTATTAGAGTACAATTTAATCAACTTTGGGATAATATAAAAGTGCACTTGAAAGGTGATTTCTTTGGTTGTACAGTAGTGTGTTTGTGCACAGTTTCGAAGAATATTTCTCTTTTAAATATATCCTTGTAAAGGAATGACTTGAGCATAATGCTGCCCATTTAACGTGTAGATATTAAGTGACAGACAGTTGATGTTTAAAGGGATAGTTCACCCAAAAATGAAAATTTGCTGTTAATTCACTCACCCTCAGGTTATTCAAGATGTAGGTGACTTTTCCTTTAATAAAACAGTAAAGAGCAGCACTGATTTACAAGTTACTCAATCAAAATTGGCTTGCAGATACTTGACAGTCACTCCAACTCGAAACGAGCCAATACAGCGGCATGCATTTGATCCTATGATAATTGAACTGATTCATCCAACAGTCACTGAACTGAGGAACCTGAAGACCGATGAGCCACTGATATGAGGATGTGTGAAACAAGCACTTAAATGAAGGAGCCAAATGAAAGTTTTTATGGTCCCTCATTGTAAAAAAGTGAAGGAACTAAAATATTATTATTATTATTATCATTTTTGGGTGAAATGCTCCCTTAGCATAGCTACATTAATCGTAACTAATTCATAAATGTTGTGAAAATTTCTGTTGAATGTTAAGGAAACTTGAGCAAATGCTCTACAAATCGTATCTTCCAGATAAAAACAAAATATATTGATCTGAAATAACCTAAATTATTTAATTTAGTTATTAATCATTGGCAATATTCTCTCAGTATTAAACACTCTCAGAAGGGGTCATATGATGCGATTTCATGTTTTCCTTTCTCTTTGGAGTGTTACAAGCTGTTAGTGCATAGATAAGATCCCTGAAGTTGCAAAGATTAAAGTCTCAAAACCAAAGAGATATTCTTTATAAAAGTTATGACTTGACCACACCCCCCCTAAAACAGCTCGGTTAAACACGCCCCCACTTTTCTACATCACAGAGTGGGTTTATTTTCATAACACTGCCCAAATGTATACGCAAAGAAAGAAGGCGGAGCTATTCTCGCTGTAGTGTTGCTGCAGGCGCCATGTTCTGGAGACACTGTGTGTTGTTGTGAAAGTACTTTCTTGTGCTTCCAAAAGAGGACATAACTAGAAATCAGTGGTCAAGTTGTATTCACAACACTTTTCCAGAACAGTTCAACACAAATATTAGAGTGTTTTACATTGCATTTACATCCAATCACAGAGCACACTTCGCTTTTTTAGAACAATAAGCTTTGCACAAATCGACCTGTTTAGGAGGCGGGGCTTAGAGGCAAAACACAAATGTACAGTATGTGGAAAATAGCTCCAACTTGCCTCAACACACAGCTGCTTCAGGTGTGTTTAATTAGGTTGGAGGTAAACTCTGCAGGAGTTTGGAAAGCACTGCATTACACCCAATACACAAAATAATGTTCTTTTAAGCAACATCATATGACCCCTTAATGTTTCTGGTCCAGGAGAATTTCACGTAGCACAGTAAATTTGTGGAATAATCTTTAAACCCAGAGACTGAAGAAATGCACACGTGGAAGGACAGTTTGCACAGCATTTGGAAAAAATATAACTAATTTTCCAGATGTCCTGTGGAATGTGCCAAGCAATAAGCAATATTCAGTTTTAACTCTGCTGAAAGCCTTCAAAAACTCTTCTTGCCGTTACATAGAGTGCCTATATAGTTATGCAAATGTATTTCACCTCATGCATTTCTTAATAAACCCTGAGGATGCATTTTAACACAGTGCATCTCACAGTGCATAACTTGAAATAATCCATAAAAATGTGAAATAATTTCTTAACACATATTTGATGACTAAATGAATAGTCATATAATAATTCAGACCTTGAAATTCAAATTCATTACCCTTAAATTGTTTTTTTTTTAAATCTAATTTCTGTTCCAATATGCCATACATTTATACACTGTCCCAGGTATGTATGTATATATATATATATATATATACATATATATAAATTAAGTAGTAAGATCTGGGGGTTTTTATATGTTGGCAAAAACACTGGAAGAATGATAATATGTTGAAGACTAAAAAAAGAAAAAAGAAAGAAAAAATATTTTGTATTTTATTCTAACACTTGTTTGGGTTTTTTAATTCTTACATGGTGTAAAATGACTGACTGTTTGTAATAATAAGCTGTACTGTTACTGTATATTTCTACTGTGCTCAACTCAGATGTACTGATGTTTGCCTTTGAGTAGCATCGAATTTGTGCCACTATTTTGATCACGTAGGTGCAACTGTTATGTGCTGTTTCATAGAACTATGCAAAGATAACCTTCAGTTGAGAAATCAGCCTGTGTGTAATGGAAAGATGTTGTAAGAGTTTAGTGTAGGTAACATAGTCAGACCACTGTAAAGTGCCTTACATTACAAATCTGTCACTTGAAGCAATAGTTCACCCAAAACTTTCTGTCATCAGTCACTCCTCCTCATGTTGTTGCAAACATGAATGACTTTATTTCTGTGGTGGAACACAAATAGAGATATTTAGCAGAGAATTCATGCTGTAAAAATATATATAATAATTTAAAACGCAATTGCAACTTAATATCCCACAATTCTGACTTGTTCTCTTGCAATTCTTAAATCAGAAATAAACATAACTGTTAAATATAAACTCATAACTTTAACTCATAAATGCAAAACTAATTTTGTTTTCTCAAGTTTACATCTTGCAGACAAAAAATAAAAAAAGGTAATTGCGAGTTTATATCTCACAATTCCAACTTTACTTCTCAGAATTGACAGTTTTTATGTTTTTGTTCCAGATTAAAAAATATAAATATAAATGGCTAATTGCAATTTTTTATCTCACAATTTGGACTTTTGTGTTCAGTTTTGTGAGTTTATCTCATGCAAGTCTTGAGTTTACATTTTGTAATTGAGTTTGATTGTTTGTTTCTGCCTCAAAATGAAAAAAAATATTTTTGAAAACTTTTTAAACTTTTTTTTTTTCATTCCATGTTGAAACAGGCTTCAACAGAGACTGCCAATTTCCAAAAAAAAAGACAAAAAAAAAAGAAAATTAATAAATTTGTAAAATTGTACAATACATGGGTTTGGAGTGATGTGAGAATTAAGGCAATGTTCCTAATTTTCAATTTTGTGTGAACTATCCCTTTAAATGAAATATTCTATTCTGTATATGTGATTTTAGACTTAGTCTTAGACTGTGGAACCTAATGGGTTCGGTCCTCGGGTGAAGTAGAGGGGATAATCTCCCAGTAGGACCATTAAACCTAGTTAATACTGACCCGTAGGGTTCGATCAAGATTGTATTGTATTCCGGCTTAAAGCTGAAGTGTCTTGAAGCACTACAAAACGCTCAAGAATAGTGTATTACATAAACTCCCATAAAGTCGTCCTCTGAATGTAATGTTACAGTGTTGACTACTAAAATGTTGCCAAATTGAGTCTAAATATGCAGTGAAAGTGTTATGTATCTCGTTGTGGATTTATAGCAAAACTGGCTGTTGCAATTTTTTCTGAGCAATAATTTAGACAATCAGGTAACAGGTAAAGCACAAGGCTCCTGTTTGAATGCATATGTATCAGTGACGTCAATGAAAGGTGCCTTCAAAACAGGCTTCCGTGGAACTTCAACCAAACGTCTTTTAATAACGAACACAGTCTGTCTTTTATAGAAGTGTCTTGGCTAAAGATGGTTTTCGTTTTGTTAATGTACTTTTCTATTATATTTTTGAAGCTTAACCAAACATTATTTAAATAAAGGAGCTTGTAATGTTGATTTTTTTTCCTTCTTTTGGTTGAATTTCTTTATAAAGCATTAATTTCCTAAGAATTCAGTAGTGGAAGCCAGCCCACTTTAAACCTGTTGGGAAAGTCACCTTTCACTCAAAGCGTAAAGCATCCGCTGGGAGGCTTTATGAGGAAAGTAGCATTTCATCGTTGGGTTTTAAAGCTTGTCAAGTGTATTGGGAATGAAAATGTTACAGACATTGTAATAAAACAAGTGGTTTTCGCAATTTCTGGAGGTTTTCATTCATGATTTGGTGCATTTCATTTTGCAGCACAGATGTTTTTTTTGGTTCAGGAATATAATCAGACTTAACATTTCCTGTGGTGTGTTATTCTGGTTTCATGGTGGTTTCACACTGTTCATCACACCATTTCTTGAATGCTTGGCACACAATGCTCTCTTCTGTATCATTGAAGATTCCTGCAGGGTATGAAAAAGACAGATTGAAGGAAATGAAACAAACTACAGTATGTCACAGTCTTATGGTGTTTGCTAAAATGTGCCCTGAGCGCTTAAAGTTGGACTAAACTCTCAAAAATAAAGGTTCTTTTTTGCCATCTTTAGTTTTCCATAATTCTCCATTGCACAAAATGTTCTTTATAGTGGACAAGGGTCTTTAGATTATTTAAATGTAGTTTTTTTTTTGTTTGAACTGTAGCCTTCACTGAAATATTCTTCAGGGATCCAAAAATGTTTCTTCTAGCTATGGCATCTCTGTGAAACGCCCTTCAGTTTTAAGATCTCTGTAATATCTGGGATAATCTGGGATAATCTATAAGTATAAAATTACCAAATAATGATTAATTGATATGTCAATAAGTGAATATATGGCAGCTTCCGAATGCTTGCAAAACGGTGCATTAGGTTTTTCGAAAAACGGCTTCAAGAAGCTTTGAACTTGGCAAATTTTAGATGAATAAATCAAAGGTAAGTACACTTAATTAAATTCTGATATGGAGCCGTGCTGTAATATTTACAAGGAAGCTGCACATCAAATATAAGGCACAATTATTAAGATGCAAAAAATCAATTGAATTACAGTATAAAACATTTATTAGGCATCATTTTTAATGATTGAAATTTAATGATAGGCACTGATCTCTCTTGTGGATAAAGGCCTATAAAGAGTGGTTTACACCAAAATTAACTCCTTTACATATTCAACAAAGAAGAAGTATGTGGGCATTAGCATGTTCTCTGAGGTCCAATTATAATGTTATCAAGATATTTTTTTATCAAAAAACCCCAAATCTAAACAAGGCTAAACAAGCAGTGATGTAGAAGCAGGCGTTGATTATCTTCTGCGGAGGCAGTGCTTATCCACACTATTACGTCATAGATGGGAACATTCAAAAAGCTGTTGTTTTGGCAGACTGGCTTGGTTCTCCTGTTGTCTCTGCTGGTTGAGTGTGTTTCGTTATCTAAATTTCATGATTCGCATCACTGAACAACACTATGATACTTGCGTACAGAGGTGCCAGTCAAAGTGTGTAAGGGCTGGTGTATGGTGGCAAACACTTTCTATAAAACTGTTCGTCTTAATTTCACTATACACCATTCTGATGACTCTTACACATTAGTAAATAGTGTCATCAATCTGTTTGAATTTGCACCAAACTACTGAATACACCTTTAATGTTGGTGGGCAAAAGTATAGTTCTTCTTTTTATATTTCACTTACTTGCTTTTCCCAGCTCTGTTGGTAGAGGCATTCTTAAAAATCCTCCTGAGTGCTTGAGTCGTTCAGTCAGGGACTTCTGTATTAGATCCAGAGTACAGTCTGAATGCCACACAGGAAGATCTAGACTCTGCATACACACAATGATACGTCTTTTCTCCTCTTCAGTCAGTAAGCCCCTTTCATGAGCCACATAGACCATGAAAGCCATGTCAATGTTCACCGCTTCTCCATGCAGAAGTGCAGGAAGTATTTTCTGCATCAAAGAAAAAAATCACTCCAGTTAGAGTAATTCAAGACTGACCCACAGTGTGCAGTTTTAGTTTAATAAATTCTCATATGCAGCACCATTTCCAGCTCTGGACTGATGATATGGCCAAAGTCCACCAGCCGGTCCAGATCGTCCTCCCACAGGTTTGGGGCAAGTTCCTCCAGCATGGTTTCAATGGCCAGTCTCGTGGACACACATGCTACGTCCGTGTGCATATTTTCTGGCTTTCTCCCTGATGGTTGGAAACTGGTATCCAACAAATGTCTGCCATCCTTCTCCAAAAGTTCAAAGAGTCCTCTGTGTTTCATCAGCGCCATCTGTAGGGGATCACTAGTATTGGTGACACAAGACCTCAAATAGACTTCACAATAATGCTGAAAAGTCTGGGTTTGGTAAGAATTTAATATGATTTTCAAATAAGTCTGTAAGTCTATTTGATCAAAAATACAATAAAAAAAAGTAATCTATTTCAAATACTCATGATTTGTTAATGAAGAAAATAGTTCTTCCCGTTTATTTCTGGCTTGTGCAAACCTGATTTTTTTAGGACTGTTCGATTAATATAAAGTTCAGATTAACAGCAATTATGTGAAATAATATCTCTATATCTTCCACTATATCTCTCACTTTCATAAATTTAAACTTTCACTATAAATATCTTTATGGTCACCATTAATCAACCAAACGCATCTTTGCTGTGTAAAAGAATTATTTATTTAAAATGTCTTTCTAATTCATAAACGTTTTAAAATCCTATTTATTTATCCACTATGTGTTTATTTAAGAATTAGTTTTTGGTGGAAATGACATGGCAGTAAATTTGTGCCAAAACTATCAAATATAACAAAAAGTCAAAATTTGGAGAAAATAAAAACATATTAAAAGAGAAAAATGCTTTAAAGTCAGTATTTTAGCTTTAAGGGGATAGATCACCTTCAATTGCTGGTCCCCATTGACTGATTATAGGATCAAAAACATAATTGAACTTTCAGAGTTTATGCATTTATGCATCTAGAGCAGGGGTGGGCAACTGTGGTCCTGGAGGGCTGGTGTCCTGCAGAGTTCAGCTCCAACCCTAATCAAACACACCTGCCTGTAACTTTCTAGTGATCTTGAAGACATTGATTAGCTTCTTCAGGTGTGTTTGATTAGGGTTGGAGTTAAACTCTGCAGGACACCGGCCCTCCAGGACCAAAGTTGCCCAGCCCTGATCTAGACTTAGTCAACACATAAAAAATAAGTGTATTTATTTAAAGCAGAATTTATTAAGATTAAGATTATTAAGATGATGATTTAAAATGTACTATGTGTTTACTACAAACATTATTAGAAAGTGCCATAGATAAGATCCCTGAAGTTGCAAAGATTAAAGTTTCAAAACCAAAGAAATATTCCTCTACACCAGCGGTTCTCAATCCTGGTCCTCGCGCCCCACCGCTCTGCATATTTTGCACGTCTCTCTTTGTTAACGCACCTGATTCTGATAATCAGCTCATTAGAAGAGAGTTCTGTGCATGAGCTGTGTTCCAATTGACATGGTCCCTACACAGTGTTCATTGCTCCCTGCTCCCTGAGCAGGGGAAATCCATTAAAGTTTACTTCCCTTCGGAACATTCATTCACGGATTTGCGGTGTAAATAAGTGAATACGATTAAAATTACGTCTCGCACACTTAAATACACTTTGAATGGAACGTATAAGTTTCCTTCGAATTGGAATCGTGGTGGAATATCCAGTGATGTCCACTTCGCAGGGCACATACGTTCGAATAGAACAAACGTCTGAAGCGACAAGAGAAACATTCAAAATGTGCAGAGCGGTGGGGTGCGAGGACCGGGATTGAGAAACGCTGCTCTGCACTACACATTGCCATAAAACGGCTTGTTTAAACATGCCTCTACTTTTATACATCAGAGTGAGTTTATTTTCAAACACTGCCCAAATGTTTACGCAAAGAAAGAAGTTGGAGCTATTTTTCTCGCTGTAGTGTTGCTGCGGGCGCCATGTTCTGAAGACACTGTGTGTCCTTGTGAAAGTGAAACTACTTACTTTGTGCTTCCAAAAGAGGACACAACTAGAAATCAGTGTTAAGTTGTGTTTCCAACACTGTCCCAGAACAGTTCAGCACAAATATTAAAGTGTGTTCAGCACATTTACGGAGGACTCCTAAAACCTGGAGAGTAGTCCATGCTGGCTGTGCACAGAGGCTAGAAAGTGGAGCAATTCTACCTCTGCAAGAACAGTCTGGCGCTTCTGACTCACAACCTTTAACTAAGTTATGTTTTCTAATTAAAAGAACCTGCTACTTACTATTCAGACATGGGTTTTGAGCTGTGAAGGGTAGTGTTTGTTGTTTTTGGAAGGTGGGGCTTAGAGGAGATACCTTCAGCATTTCGGCCATTCCATTAGAAACATGGCGGCGTGGCAGAGTGCAGAGGAAGCTCATGTCCAGGAACACTGCCACAGGTGGGATGTATGAGCCCAGCTTATTTTTCCCGTTGGCAAAATTGACCCCAGTCTTTGCCCCCACACTGGCATCGATGTAAGCCAGCAGAGTAGTAGGCACACGGATATACGGAGTACGTCTGCGATACAGTGATGCAGCGAGACCCGTGATATCCAGACAAACACCGCCACCGATGGCGATGATGGGCTCAGTACGCCGATCGATCCCAAACTTATGGACCTCCTCCAAGATTCTGGTCACCAGGGTCATGGACTTGTTCTCCTCAGTCGTGGGTAAGGGCAGGATCTTGCAGGTCACCCCTCTCGCTTCAAAATATGCTGTCACCTTGGAGCCATATAGATCATTAACAGTCTCGTCAATCACAATGAATCGCTTTATTACTTTACTGTTGCTCTTGAGGGCCTGGAGCTCCACAGGGCTGGAGATATGGCCGAAGAGTAAGGTGTCATTGCTCGCATCCAGAAGACTCTCACACTGAATGACTCGATAGGTGAAGACGAAAGGACTGACCACTGTCCATGTGACTCCATCTTCTGATGAACACTCATAACTGTGGGGACACATTATTCATACTTCATTCAGTATTTCAGTAGAAGCTGAATATCCAACAAAAAAGCACTATGCTAATACCATCCATTGTGAAAAAGTTGTACATTTCAGCATACTTATATAAAAAGTAGTCATATGGAAAAATAATTAAAGCATGTAAATACTTTGTATTTATTATAGTAATATTACAATAACTGGGTAATAACTTTTTTCCCTGTGTAGTACAGTATGTCATGCATTTAAATATATTTGTAATTACACATTTCGTAATAATGAAGTTGCAAAATGTAATATCACATAACACATAGTTAAAAGTATTATGACATAAGTCAAATTATTAATTTATTTTACATGTGCATGTATTTGCTTTAGCATCAACACATCTAAATAAGTATATTTCAACAGAAGATTAACGAATAATGATTTAAACATAATAGCTAGTGCGGTCAAATGATTAATTGTGATTAATCGCATACAAAATAAAAGTTTGTTAGCATAATATATGTGTATTCTGTGTATATTCATTATGTATATATAAATACACACATATAGAATAAATTTTGAAAATAATTACATGTCTATTTTCTATATTCTTATGATTAATATTGTAATAGTTTTTCTTTTACATGTACCATTTCTGGCAAAAGTCTGGCAAAACAATGACAGTACCATGTTCTACGAATTAGTATCATAGTGGTGCCATGTCATGTAAATATTTTATCTGAATATAGTAATTGTGGCATATTGCCTATATTAATTCACCATGCCAGTACCATTTTTGTAAGATCAGATAATAGTGTCTATTAAAGACTACATACACTTTCCCCCACTTACCCAAAATACACACACTGTAAACTTGACCTCATGCTTTCCAGCTGTAAGCTTAGTTCTTAAATTAGAAAAGCACTGCAACATGAAGCAAACATCTCACTCATGATTCTAAGGTTAACCTTTTACAGAAAGATAAAAGTAATTAAATATGTTTCTATTTTATTTTATTTATTCTTCATTTTGCAGTGTTAAAATTTTTATCCCAGTATGTCCAGTCGGAAACAGTAACAAAGCCCCTTCTATGATTCTAGATTGGCATATACTCACATCCTGGCGTCTGACAGTCGTCCCTCGTCGTGCTCATCGTCTGCGGTCTGTCTGCTCCACGTACAGTCTGCATGCACCAGTCTGAATTCAGTCACATGATCAAGGGCTCCCTCACTGATTTCAGAATCATGAGACATATTGAAGTTGAAATGCCAAACTTGGCCACTTGCCGACTCGTGCCAAGCGTATAGCAGTAACTGAAGCCACGGCTGAGGTGACGGTGGACGGTGGAAGTGTAGAGAAACTATAAATAGATTTATCTGTATGGCGACTGCTTCATGGGCAGCATTGGTGTGGTCCCTGGTTTGAGTCCCACCACAGCCAGGAGGCATTTCGACTCAATTTTCCCGTGTTCTCCAGGTGTTAGTGTGGTGCCTTGTTTCCTCTGAAGGTTTGGCCAATGAATGGATGTGTGGACTATCCATTGGATTGGACAAAGTGTCTCTGGGATGCTGGAATTAGTGCCATCATCCCCATGACCCCAAAGTAAATAGAGCAAGTGTCTTGGAGAACGGATCTGTAAATACAGTGGCATGCAAAAGTTTGAGAACCCCTTGCCGAATCTGTGAAAATGTAAACGATTGTAACAAAGTGAGAGACATAAGACAAAATGCATGTTCTTTTTTTATTTATTTATTTTTAATTATTTTATTAGTTTTGTCCTGAATAAAGATATTTAACATAAACAGTTAATTTAAAAAAAGGTTTACACATTTACTGATGCTCCAGAAGGACACACGATGCATTAAGAGCTGGGAGGTGAAAACCTTTGTAACTAGAAGAACAAGATAAATTGAACTTAAAACATGCAATTATTTTCTGTTGCTTCTGAATGGCAGTACTACATGGAGTTAATGCTCCCTTTTGGACTATCAACAAATGTCAAAATCAGTCACTGCTGGAAAGGGTTCAAATACGCAAAAATATGCTGGAAAACTAAAGAATCTGCAGGACATGGTGGATTTTTGCACTGAGCACTGTAGAACAGTGCTTAGTTTAACTCTTCAGAACAAACAATGGACTCATGGACAACAATCACAAAACAAAAAAACAGTCATAGACCATCCACACAGTATTAATAACTGAATGAACGGGGTGTCCTGTGGACTATATGTACACATCTTTTATGTAAAATATCTTACTCAGGACAGTACTAAATAAAGATTGTATGATCTCTGTTATTTTGTTAAAATTATTCACATATTCTGCAAGGGGTTCCCAAACTTTTGCATGCCACTGTAAATAATGGAATGAAATAATGAAAAAGGCTGAACACTTTCACTCTTGTGGAAAAACCTTCAGAATATGGACTTTATTTATTACGAAACCTCATTATTACCTCAAAGTAACATCTCAAATCACATATAGTGCCCTCCACTAATATTGGCACTCTTGGTAAATCTGAGCAAAGGTGGCTATGAAAATAAATCTGCATTGTTTATCCATTTGATCTTTCGTTGAAAAAATTTACAAAATTCTACCCTATAATTGAATTAAAACAATTGAAATGGGGAGAAAATCTCATTGAGCTCTCCAAT
>JAUMHE010000080.1:2764888-2824825 GCA_032359235.1 Enteromius mattozi
TCTGTCAATATGGGGTGCTGTGTGTACATTAATGAGGAAAAAAATGAACTTAAATGATTTTAGCAAATGGCTGCAATTTAACAAAGAATGAAAAATTTAAGGGGATCTGAATACTTTCCGTACCCACTGCAAATGTTGAGCTTGAAATGTAAAGCTGAAATTTGCTCACCATCAGGCCATCAATGATATAGTTTCTTTCTTTGTAGAAACAGATTTGGAGAAATGTATCATTCCATCACTTGCTCGGCTATGGATGCTCTGCAGTGAATGGGTGAGTCCAAACAGCTAAAAACAAATATCACAAAAATCCACACCACTACAATCACATCTGGTTAGTAAAAAGCACAGGACATTAACTGATCGACTGGAGTGGATTATTGTGATGTTTTTATCAGCTCTTTAGACTCCCATTCTGACGGCACCCATTCATCCACTGGTGAGCAAGAGATATAATGTTACAATTTTCTGAATCTGTTTTGATGAAGAAACAAACTCATCTTGAATGACATGAATTGAGATCTGAATTGAACTTTTTTTATTCAAAAAATCCTGAATAAACGAATTAAAGGTGCAGTATGTAAGATTGCTAGCGGTTGAAATGGGTACTGCACAAACAAAGGCTCCAGAACACACATTTCAGAGTAGAATTACTGCTATAGCATTATCTTTCAGAGAAACAGCTATGCAAACATTACATGTTTCCTAAACATCTACAAACATATTGTTATTTATTAAAAGAGTCAAAAACTTGAAGCACCTTTAATATTTCAACAAAAACTGCTTTCTATATTATTAACAACAATAACTAAAAATTATTAAGCTAGTTGTGCAAATGTGATATTGATTTAACAGACATTTAAAAAAAAACAGAGTTAAGCCTATTAAGTGACTTACGCTGTCTGACTAAAACACTACTTCCTGATTTTGCTCCATTTCATCAACAAAAAATTGTTCCATATAAAGTAAAAGCTCAGCAACTGTGCTTCTCTAAAGGGAAATACAGCAGTGTTTTATTCATGAAAAAAAGGGTTCAAACGAATCTAATGAGTCAGTGATTCACCCAATCATGAATGAATCAGCAGTTCGAACAAATCATCTGAATGAATGATTGAAGGATAAAACCGATGACTTGCAGCCACCTGCTGGTGGACTAAATATATCTAAATTAGTTTTTAAAACACAATTTTAATTATTATATTTAAAACATTAATCTTAACATGAATTTAATTGCACTGAGCCTCATTAATTGTCTGAAAATGTCCCTATAAGCCACTTGTGTTCTTCTGTGCTTCCTCTGCAGTACACATTATTTTTTGATTAATACTAATTTCATGTGATGATAACTTATTTGTCTTATTCTTTTTTAATTAGAAATTTTATTTTAAAAAGTTAGAAAAATACCATTACATTGGTAACAAGAATACTGTTTTGGTTCGTGCTATTGATTGTCAATAATTTATTTGTTCTTATTTTATTATTTACTTGTCTTTTTTTAGTTAAACACGTGAGTGCACGTGATTTTTAACATAATATTACTGTTTTACTGCATTTTTGATCAAATAAATGCAGTCTCTGTGAGTTCTTTCAATAATCTGACTGCGCACATACTTCTGAACAGTAGAAAATTCTCATCACACCTGTCTCTGGCTGAGAGGTTTAATGCGAATGGCATTGTCAAGTTGTTGAGATCCGATGACCGTCTTCATGTAGAGTACCTGGCAGCTCACGCTGTCCACCAACATCGTGAAGAAATTAGAGTTGGTGACGTTCAGAGAGCTCTGTTAAAAAAAATAAATACCCAGAGAGTAATCAGTACAGTCCAAAGACAACATTTGTGTGTTTTTTTTTAATTATGTGCCTGACTGAAAGCAAATAATATCAGAACTTAGTTTTTTTGCACATACAATGTTTTGATATTCAATTTAACAATTCTAGACTGGAGCTGCACTGTGAACTGTGTCTTGCCTGCCCCGTTCTGTTTGTCGGTCCTTAATGTTATTTTTGTAATTTATGCGGGTGTTGTAGCCGCTCTCTGGAAATTATGAGTACCTTTGTGATATCTACTTCGTCAGTCTTCATTACGATTGCTAAGTTATTACATATAAATGACACATATAATCTAGTTGAATAATTGCATATAACATTTTCTGAACGGGGACAATTTTAATTCCATGTTGTTTCCAAATAACAAGACTTGAGAAGAAAGGCCTCGGGACAATTTAAACCAGTTTTTTTAATAATTATAGGCATAGCTCACCAAAAACGAAAATTATCCTGTGTTTTACTCACCTTTGAAGCATCCTAGGTGTATGTGACTTTCTTTTTTCAGACGAATCCAATCTGAGATATAAAAACATTGCCCGACCCCTCCAAGCCTTTGAATGGGTTTAAATGGGTGATAGCCAATACACTTCAGAAGATGTGAAATAACGTGCGCCTATTTGTAATTAAACATCCCTCACATGGCTCAGGGGGTGAATAAAGTCCTCCTGTAGCAAATCCATGTGTTTTTGTACAATAAATATCCAGATTTCAAACTTAATAAGCACTTTTCTCTCAAGTCTGCTGACTGGAAACCTGAAAATCTCGCTTGCGCCTCTGGGAAATGTAGTTTCAAAGATAATGTGATGTGAAAAGTGATTAAGTTTGAAATATGGATATTTATTGTACAAAAACGCATGGATTTGCTACAGAAGGACTTTATTCACCCTCCCGGAGCCGTGTGAGGGATGTTTTATTACGAATAGGCGCATGTTATTTCACGTCTTCTGAAGTGTAACGGCTATCACCCTTTTAAACCCATTCAAAGGCTTGGAGGGGTCTGGACAATTTTTATCATAACTCCGATTGGATTCGTCTGAAAGAAGAAAGTCACATACACCTTGGAAGCTTCAAAGGTGAGTAAAAGTTGAATCCTTCATAAAAACGGAAATCACCGTCATGTTGATGATCACTTTGCTGTTGTTACGGTCAAAGTGCACAGTCACAGAGCGAATGCCATCGTCAACAACCAGCGCAGGACGTGGAAACAGGAAGAATGCCACCAAAAAAGACGCCAGCAGACACAAAACCACTGACAGCACCACATATGACTTCCTGTTAAGAGAAGAATTGCAAAATCAAGAATTTTTTCTTTTTAAAGAAACAGTTCACTCGAAAATGAAAATCCTTCCATTATTTGTTCCAAACCTGTATGAGTTTCTTTCTTCTGCTGAACACACACAACATATTATGAATAATGTGAATAAACAAACACTTTCTGGTGCCTATAATATTTCGCTTCCATATAATGGAAGTCAAGTCTTTGGTTTCAAATGTTTTTTTTTGTGTTGCACAGAAACTCACATTCATGTTTGGAACACCTTGATGGTGCGCAAAAGACATCATTTTCATTTTTAGGTCAACCATCCCATTAACACACATCAAGACTGTTTCCAATAGATTTATGTGCGATCACTTACGTTCTCCTTGGCTGTAACCTTTGATCGCTGTAGGGGATCAGAGCAACTAACTCATTTATCTGCCCTAAAAGAGAGAAAAAAACCTTCAATAAGAAGTTTAGATAACATGTAGAGTCACACCAAAGTGCATGTGGTCATCTATGTAACCTCATGACCTTAATCAATACTACAGATTATCTGGTGAGTGACTGGTTGTTTATACACAACACCTTATGAATGGATGTGAGTTATAGATGATAGTTTCTAGAACTTAAATGCAAATAAAAGAAAGACTTTAATATTTGTATATCCCTTCACTAAAGCAAGGAACCTAGTTCTACAGAAATGAGAAATCATTACCATTGATATTAATGGGAAATACAGCATAAAAATACTAATAATTAATTTACTAGTTTACATAATATATGCATGTCCACTGTGTAAATGTTTTATGCATATAATATTATTTTATATTATACATAAATTTATTTAATATATAAACATATTTTTCTTAAATATCTACATGCATGTGTATTTATATCAGCGATTAATCACATCCAAAATAAAAGCTTTTGTTTGCATAATATATGTATGTGTACTATGTATATTCATTATCATATATAAAGACACACACAGAGTATATATTTAAATGTATATGCATTTAGTATATATTTATATTCTTATATTTTACATTAAACAAATATATTTAATATATAAACGCAACATTTTTCTTAAATATATACATGCATGTGCTTGTATTTATATATACATAATAATTATACACATCACACACATATATTATATAAATAAAAATGTTTATTTTGGATGTGATTTAACTTAAAAACACTAATAATAAATAAAATAAAATAATACTAATAGATGCATTACAACAACAGGAACTTTTGGGGGAGAAAAGTGATTATAACAAAAGTCATTCTAATACTGGGATCATTGTCTTTGTGTATAAAACTTATTCAAGTTGAAATACGACTTGGACATGTTTGTTTCTTACTTTAAAACTCAAATGTAAGCCGTGTTTGTTTTGACATCCATACCTGATGGGATACGTCCAGACCCTTGGCAGGTAGGACAGGTGATGCTGTCTCGGCCTGTGAACTCCACATATGGAAACTGAGCAATGTCCTCCTGTCTGTCCAGACCGTCCAGAGAGTCATCCCCACCCATCAGAGAGCCCTTGTGACCGGCCCTGCTGTGACGGGACAGGAGCGAGCGGCCGTGCCGGCACACAAATGCACCCATGAAAAGCTCACCCAAACTCCAGCCACTAAAATAGGACACAGAATAGGACATACAATATTTTTTTCCTTTTTCTTCCCCCAAGGCACTGATGCCAGAGTTTCCTGTCGTAGCTATGCATAGATTTGATTTCAAAAACACTATCATAGCTATTAAACAATTTCTTGTTATGGTTTTAAATCTGTATTTAACCTCAGAATGAGCTCAAAGTAAGAAAAGCTGCTAAAGTCTTTAAAATGAAATTATTATAATCCTAATTTAAGTGATGAAGGACTCTGAAAGCCTGACAGCTACTGTAAGACTAACCCTGCCTGCTTTTGACATTTTAAATAGGGTAATGTAGTTCATCTGTAACCTTCCCAACAATATACAAGTCAGTGACGTCATTTGTATTCAGAAAAAGACAACAAAATTCATATAAGTTAAACCAACCAGCCCTGTCTCTCTCTCTCTCTCTAATGAACAACTTCAGTTTGTCTGGCTCAGACCAGTCTATTATATGTTCAGCTGACAGTAGCAACTTCATTCAGTTATACACGTTGTCAAAGTACCGGCATGCATCAGGGAACTGTGAGTTCAACGAGCTTGCGTCTAGAAGCGTACATTTTGTTTAGAGTTTGAGGTAACTTACAGCTCGTGAGACCGAAAAGGCGTCGCTTACCTTTAAGTTGTACAGAGACAGATCTGCGTTTGATTTCCTTTCAGTCGTTTGTTTGTGTTCGTGTCTCTCTCTCTGTCTCTGCTCTGGAGTCAGGGATCAGTAGATCGACTCTCTGCTGCCATCTGCTGCTCTGGAGATCGGCAGCGTGTCATAATCGGAAAATATAGCTTCGACTGCTTATTGAACAAATTACAAAGGGTAGTAGCGTCGCTAAAAGTAACGAATCTATTTTCTAGTGATGGTTGTTTTCCAAGTTTTGCGTCGTGAAGCTTCAAAACCTTTGTTTTCGTACAAACCCACTGATCTATATAATGTCCACCGTACTGTGGATTAAGCATGGAACCTGTGTGTATCTATCCTATAGACATATAGACGTATATATCTATGGTGTGTGCTTTACCTGATAGTTTGTAGACGCTTTTAATAAGACATCTGGATAATTTAAAAAAACAAAAAACAATTGTTTTTAAAAGTCTCTATATATTGGCGTATAGCCTACAAGTCCTCCATTAAAAACAAAAAAAATTAATAAAATATCACATAACAGGCATGTAATTTTTTATGGTGTTTGATGATGTATTGATTGCATTTAATATATATTTTCAATTAACGTGGGTTTTTAAAGGTGTTTTATGCATGTTTCGTTGAGTTTTTGTTAGGTGTCATTGGCGTGTGGTGTTTTTCTAATTCACACAAAAGGTTCATGCAGTTTTTCATGATATTTTATTGATGAAGTCGTGGGATTTCAGCAGACACGTGCGAGATTTGATTATCCAGCTACCACCATTATGGGATAGTTACTGTAGCCATATATTGTGTAAGAAAGATCTGAACAATAAACACTACACAGTCAGATGATAAAACTGGTAACTGAATGTTATTCAGGTGAGGTGACAAGAACATGAACAAAATACACTTTAGAAATCTCTCACGTCACAAATTTCTGTAAATTTTTTTTGGAAAAAAAAAAAAAAAAAAAATCATTTTTCACAAAACACAGTAGCTGTCAAGAAGCTTTTTTTATCATTCCCACATTAAAAAAGTAGCTACTTCAAATGTAAAGTAGTGTAAGTTACAGTATTACTCTGTAGCCCATGTCAGTATTGATGATTTTAATGGTTTTGCAATGGAATTATAAGAAAGTACATATATGGCACTGATTATGTAAAACATAGGCCTCCTGTAAACCAATGCTAGATGTCAGCAGGATAAAAAGTCATGTGACTGAGTTACAAACAACTGCCTTATACCAAAAACAAAACAAAACAACAATTATTCTTAAATAACACCTTTTTAAATAATTTTTATTATTATTATTTTTCATGTTCTTAGGAATATGTTTAAGTGTCTTCAGTGTTAATCACATCTCTCATTTCTTGAAAATGTATGTGACTTTATATGTTTCCTCTTAGAAGTTCCTTTGCAAAGGAGTCTTGTCATCTTCAGAAAAGAATCTTACTGGAAAAAAGTGAGATAAACCAAAAGACTGCATATTAGTAATGCCAACTTTCTTAAAAACGAGCAAAACCATGAAAAAACATGGTGGGATTCTTCACACATGAAAAACACTTCATACATAAATTATACTCTTATGGTACAACAGGAAGTCCTCATATATATGGATATTACAGTGTGTGTGTTGTGTAGCTACATACCCTGTCCTGATCGAGATGAAATTTTATCAAGATCAGACTCATTTTCATAAATGTCCTTGTCTCCAGCAGCGTTCTGCAAGATAAATATCTGTGGTCACAGAGAACAAGTGATAAATTCAATACTGGATACTCAGTATTACTAATTTACGTGTAGGCTACACAAAATGCTCTCTTAAACCCCACATTGAAGGGTTGTCATTTTCTTATTTGGATAAGAAAGTCTCTTAAAGAAAGAGACTGAAAAGACTTCATCTTCTTCATTATGGAGCTAAACACCCATGGTCACTAAGAAAAACTGTCTTCAAAATATACAAGAAAAAAAGTGAGTCATGCAAGTTCAGAAAGATAAATAGGTGAGTAAATGATTTTGTATTACATTGTTCGAATACAGGATGCAGAAAAGTGTGTGCTTCCGTGAGTGTGTGTAAACATAATAAACATGCTTTATTATGTGTTTGTGGCATTACTGTAAGCTCATAGCCTGACACATAACCCACTTCTCCATTGGCTTGCAGTCTCCTCTTCAGCTCTGCATTCTCTCGCTCCAGTACCTTATTCTGAACAACAGAGCGAGATATTAGATGATTTAGGCATTTAAACAGACGCTCTTCAGTCAAAGCCACTGTGCTTTAACCAACAGCAACAAACAACCTAATGTCTCCTTGTAGCCTTTGACAGGCCAATACATCACTTTTTGACTGTGTGAGTCGCTGTTTGCAGGTACTAATCTATTTTAAGTTTAGTTTTCTATCTATTTTAACTCCAAATACAACTCATATTTAACTGAATGAGCTGTACATTAAAGAGAGGCTTTGTGTGCTACTTCATCTTGTCATGTGGTGTTAAGATGCAGTAAATTTGCTGAGCTTCAGGTGTTTCTGTCGTGTGTTATATTTGATGACTGGTCACCTTGTGTCTCAGGGCCTCCACCACCAGGTCACGGTTGCCTTGTAGACTTTCATCCTGGTTATAAGCCCGAAAGGTGTCACCAATGAGAGACACCAGCAGATGGGACTGACAGAAAGAAAAACAACTCAGATCAACTTAAAAAAGAATTTAAGGTAAGATTTAACATTGCAACAGTGTGCAAGGTGGTGCTGTTGTGTAAATTGCTTTCTCATAGCTCAAACCATAAAGCATGCACTAGCAACACCAGGGTCATAGTGTTCAATATAAATGTGCAGCTTGAATGCAATCATAGTTACTTTGGATTTTTCATGGTTTGAGTTAAAAACTGGACTTTATGATTTTATTTCATTTTCAATTTTATTGCTATTATTAAACTTGACTTCTTAAACTTAAACTTCACTTTTAGAGATTTACAGTCTGTCCCTGTTCAAGGTGATGGAGCTGTACTTGTGTGTCTGCATAGAAAATAGTTGCCCTGCAGCATTACCAAGGCAAGTCATTTCACTCAGAGTTGAAATGCCACTCAAAAGAATCGATTAAAATGACCCTTCACAAACATCTACCCCCTTAGTTATTGTGTCCGACAAGCCATTGTTTCCACACAGTAAAAAAAAAAAAACAGTACGGAGTAAAAAGGAAACCGAAAATGGGCCAAAGTAGGTTACTTCTGGTGCGAAACATGGTCTCAGCTTTTTCAAATTTTGTCATTTTTGTAAGAAATTCAAACAATAAATTGTGTGGCTCTTTAATGTGTCGTGATAGATAACTGTAGCACTTCAGTTCAAGTGGCAGTTGAACTGATTTCTTCTTCTTTAATATTTATTACTTGAAATAAACATGAATGAACATCAGAGGGAATCTTATTTCAACTGCAGTAAGACGTCTACACACACACACACACACACCGTTTTTCAAGTTCAATTCCACTGTCGTTAACCTGCTCTCCTGTCTAATTTGTTTGTCGGAACAAAATTATATGGTTTTATAATTGGTCAAATCAGCTGTCAATCAATCTCTCGGCAAAGGGTCAATTGATTCCTCGCCTCCATTTACTTTACATCAAAACAGGGTCAGTGTCAGTACTCACAGTAGCTGTTACCATTATCCAGTTTTACAGAGGGAAAAGTAACATCAAGACTATTCAAAAATGGAGGAACTGATTATCTTGGACTCGACTTTGAGTATATCTTCTTTAAATAGCCAAAGTTTATGCTACTGACTTGCCTTTAAAACAGTTCAGGTGGTTCCCATAGACTCCCAGGCAGACGAAGCAACAGGAAATTTAAAAGGTTAAGAAAACTATAAAGGCCTTACAATTTTGAATGCAAATTAAAAATAGTGAAGTAACGGGTAAATAGTGAACTAGAAGCATCAATGCATATGAAATGTGATGCATCTCGGATTTCCAGAACTCACAAACTTCTTGCTCTGGAAGATGTAGCAGTGGTACATGTCTGCCGCTGGGTGTCTGGCCACAAAGCCAAGTATTTTGGGCCTAGTCGGATGAACTGCGCAGAAAGAAACAGAGGGCAGAGCACAGGAGTACAGCATGAACTGTGAAAACGAGAGGGAGAGACAATGAATGACAGTTATTCTCCATCGTACACATGTTTATCACTGTCTGAGTACATAGTCCTCAGTCACACCTTTGTTTTATGCTCTAGAATATCAATAGCACTTCTGGTCAGAAACAGATGTACTTTAGTTTTCTTCATTTTCTCATCCATGTTTGGATCCTAAAAGGGAAGGGAAATGATAATGGGACACAGGACAAAGGATCATGTTGTATAATATCTCTATCTCTAATGACTACTGTACAGTGACATTTATGGTTTTATTACCTCTATGGCTTGTACTGCATCTGTCAGAAACTGCATCCCACCTGGACGGACCACCTGGATACGACCCAAAAACTACAAATCCACAAACCCCATGTGAGTGAGTAACAGCAGTTTTGAGAATGTATCACATTTAGAGCATTACTTAATAAATGACACAACATTGTTGGCAATTAGACCAATTAGAAACCATTTCGATACTCACTTTAACTGAGAAGTATATTTCGCTATCGTCATCTATGTCACTCATTTTTACCACTATCCTCTCTAGTGTCTGTGTAAAAGTGACAAAGTACACAGTAGTAGTAAACAAGGTGAGATTACATATTTCAAATATTTTAATAAAGCAATGTCACACATTGTGGCCTAAAATATTTGGAATTTTTGGCACACTTAAAAATGTCTCAACATTGCTTAACAAAATAACAAACCAAGCTGGATTTGCAAACATATGTTACATTGTAACGTTTCTCACAACTTTTTAAATCTTAATCAGCACATAACACAAATCAGAAAGCGCACACACACACATAAATGCTACTTATCCAAAACTAAATCACATACACACTTAAAAGTTTATTCACTTACATTCGTGTCGCTGAGGTGATGTTCTCTTCCGCTGTCTTTCAGGGTTAAAGTCGTATGAAGTTAATGGTTAACTGTAAAATGTCTTTTCCTTATGGCACATCAGGCCTGATAACAAGTCAGCTATTACCATCTGCTGTATTAACACTGTTATGTCATATCTGTGTTTGAACATGTTATGTAGTCTGACGGACAAGTTACAGAAACATTTTTTTTTATGTTTCAGTTTAATATTGGAAATTTATTTTATAACCAGTTTATATATGCAAGTGAGGAACTGATCAGAAAGAAATGTTGTACAGATTAAGAATAAGTTGACTGTAACCAGTAGATGGTGCTATTGTAGATAAAATAATGCAATAATGTGTTGACAATTAACTTTCACCCCTAAAAGGAGCTAATGAAAAAATTATGATGGTAAATAAACATTTGTGCATTTCTCATATATTTTGCTATATTTCTGTTCTTTAACCCCTACCCTATTCACAACAACATCGTGATTTCATCCCTACTTCGTTGATTGTTTGATTGACCCTATTATCTGACGAGTGACCGGCGGTGTTATTTCTTCTGTGTGACCAACTGAAGTTTGTAAACTGCTGCTGTCACATGAAAACTGGAAACACCCAAACACCTCATGGCAACAGCAGACACAGAGATGGGCCAATACAGCAGTGACAACATTTCTCTCTCATCTCTTCCTTTTGATAGATTTATTCTTTATCAAAATAAGCTCAACCGTATGGTAGAGATATCAGTTAAATTAATATATATATATAAAAAAAAAGTTCGGGTGATGTAGGTTTGGCAGACCAAATGAGTTTAATATTTCTGAACATCTAACAAAGCAATGAATCTGAATAATTCAAGAACCTCAAGTAATCCGCTCATACATAACGCAGCATGTATTCTGCACATGCAGGAATGTCTGAGTTATTGCCAAAGTTCATAAAAAAATGCAGAGCGAGACTTTTGTGCGTGTGTGTGAATTATGTCAGATCAGACTGATTTGAGTCAAAACTATTTAAATGATGTGATAAGGAAGTGTGAACAAGTATGGCTTGTTTTACAGGACAAGCTGATGTACATTCACTTTTATTTCTGTTCAGTGTGAAGACATACAGACCATGGTATACAAAAAGATTGCACATTTAGTACAATTTCATCTAATCTGTAAAACAGCACATACGGTATGCCCTTGAACAATGTAGTTTTTAGCATGTGTGTTAATGTACCTATTCATCATGTGCATGCATAGTTTGCATTCTTTTACTGTCAATTTTACTGGCAGTACCATTCATTCAAATGAAACTACAAGCAAAACTCTTACGACATATACCTGAAAAGCACTGATTATGGTCATGCGCTGTTTCTTTATTTGATTGTTTCCCAGAGACAGAAAGATCTCATCTCTGGATAGAACGCACTATGTGCAGACTACTTTCATAAAAGTCTCATCTTATTCACATCTTATTTACAGCCAAAGAAACTGGACTTTGAAGTAACATTTAAACAAAACCTATTCAATTTCTCCTATTTTTAGGTGTGTGCCAATACTTACAGTATGTCTGTTGAACAAGCATTTCATTCACAGTTTAAAAGAAGTAAATTTGTAATTGTGGTTGCAACACATATTTAAATTTTCAAGCCATTTCCCATTGTATCAGTAACTACATTTCTTGATTCTTATAAAAATTGTTGGTATTTATTTGTTTAACATTTTAAACGAAGACTTTAATATCATACCAACATTTTCGCTATACATCAAGGACTGCCAAAGTTGTTTATCTTTAGTAAATAAAATGTGCATGACATTCCTGAACAACGCCAGGGCATGTATATGTTTAGGCATAATAATGCATAAAGAATGGAAAAAGTACAAAGAGAATGAAGCAAGAGTGAAAATGAAAGCATGCTGGTGTCAGTCAGACACCGCTCAGAAGAGTTATCCACGACTCCTCCGAAGTAGAGTGGATGGCGAACGCAGGATATACTGTGTCCTTGAACACGGCACTAAATGTATGAAGGTGTTGCCTTCGCCCTCCTTGACCAGAGCTGTGGTACGCAATAGTTCCTCCTTCATAATCCAGGGTCACTTCAATCTTCTTTGGAGGCAGGACCAGCCCTTCACCTACGGCCACATTAGCCAAGTCAAAGCACGCCGTCAGTTTCTTGCTTTTCCACTGCAACCTCCAGGAACTAGTGTTATGCCCCAGCCTGCTGTGGTCACCTTTACGTGGGATGCTTTTATAGCACAGTCCCAGAGACCACATACACCCAGGACCGATCTCCACTGCCCACATGTGAACTCCTGTGGAGAAACCCTGGGAGCACATGACCTGAGTGGCCGTGGAGAAGCGCTCGCTCTGATCTCCAGAGGTGCTGCTCTTAACTCCGGCACACTGCTTGACTGTTTTGAGATCGCTGGACAGCAGAAGGCTAGGATGGGCTGTGGCTGCGTTGAAGGTCAGGTCTAGAGGGTTCATCATGCCATGGAGGTACTCCAACAGAAGACTCATCTCGGCGTGAAAGGCATCTGTACGTAGGCTCGAGCGCAGCTGCTTGGCATTGGAAGACTCTTGGGAAGGTGGAGCAGGAATGGTGACGTTTGCGGCCTGGCGGACCCTTGCTTCGACGTTGAGGTAGTTCTGGATGAAGAGAAACTCTGAGGATTGAGAGAGAACCTCACCGGTGCACTTTTGGGCCTCCTGCAGCTGGTGTAGACAACCCTCCAAGTCGCATAGAATGGCCTGCCAGCTTTTGTCCCGTGAATGGAGCTCGTCGTTCATCACAGTGCTCATGCGACTCTTAAAACATCACATATAAACAGCGTTAATATGCTTTACCTCAGCATGACTGTATGTCGTCAGCAGTGGTGTAGATCTGTTGGTCTCAACATATGTGGTGGTGACATTTCTTTGGCATCACTACTAATGCCTACCCAGGCTCATTGGAAATATGTGCCTCTATCTACATTTCTGCAAAACTCAAAAAAACAAATCCCTGCAGTTTCCAGTTGAAATTAACACTAGAGGCAGTAAAACTCTATGATGTACAGAGCCAGAGTTTCGATTAAATTTCATTCATTGTGAAATATTGTGCAATGAACGAATGAACGTATGCTTTTGAACGTTAAAAATATAGAAAAGAAGAATATCTTATGAATACGTTTTTAACTTCTGCAATCGTTACCACTATTGGTCAAGTTTAGGGTTGGGTTTGGTGCAGGGTGGTATGTAATTTTCCAACATAACAGAACATTAAAGTGCCCATATTATGAGTAATGAAAGTTTATATTTTGGTTTTGGGAGTCCTCAACAACAGGTTAACCTGCATGCAAGGTCAAAAATCACTTTCATTGTCTTATAATATGCATTTAATTTTGTATAATATGCAAATATTCTTAAACGATTCGCTCAGTGATTAATTTTTCTAGACGCCTCTTTTGCATGACGCTAATCTGTGGTGATTGGTCGACTGGTCTCATTTTAATCTCATCATGTCTGTAATGTCTGATAAAGCAGTGTTTGTGAGCTCAGTGCTGCTTTGTGTACAGCGTTACCGGGGAAACAGATATTTTAATCACTCCAAAAACAGCACCTAGTGGTGAAGAATGAATTTACATTTTCATTCAGACCAACGCGAAAAGACTAACAAGTGCATGGGAATATGCTGTTTCATGTTGAGGTCAACATCAAATGGCTTGGGATTTGTTTTAAAAACGACTTGTTTCAATGATTTAGAGTCAACTCTTTATTTTGAGAGACAAAAACTTTATATACAGTGCACTTTCAAATTTAAATCTTTGCAGGACGTTTTTATTACTTAGAGCTGTGTTACACATGTGTTGCATGAAAGGTCGTTTTTAAAAATCCATTATAGAGCCACTTTAAAACTCAATATTTGCAGAATTATCAGACAGAAGTCCAAAATTTGTGTACTTGGTATTAAGAAATGCCACCAGACTATTAGCTTATTCTTCATGGTACTTCAGTACTTCAGGAAGGGGAAATGTTCCTGGGACAAATTGTTCCAGGTAATTTTGGTGTAAAAGCGGCTAAACCTGTATTTCCAATGAGCCTGGGTTGACTAAAACCAAAAGTGACTGCTTTCACATTTAGCACGTTTTGGCTGAACCCATCAATCTGAACTAGTAGCATAATTTTACCTCATTCTTACCTTGTATGTGCTTATAAGCGTACACATGTTGTCCAGCAGTATGTTTGCTCTGGCCACCAGTTTATCTTCAGCCTTGTCTGTAGGACCTTCACTGGCACTTTTCACCAGAGCTTCTGTAATCTGTAGCTTGTCAGACACAGACTTCCCCAGTTCCTCAAGAACTCTCTTCATTTCTTCTTTGGCCACCTCGAACGTCTGCACTTCGTGGTGCTGGTGAGTGCCCTCCATCAAGCACTCGGAGCAGAGGAACAGACGCTCCTGCGCACACAGGTACTCCGTCACCTTCAGGTGCACCGGGCACTTCTTCCCATCCCGTTCCGTGGGCACCTCCACTAAGACGTGCACTGAGCGGTGCCGTTCCTCGTGTTTTTTGAGATGGCCGGGGCACAGTGACATTTCGCAGCGTGTGCAGAACTTCACCGCAGCTACAGGGTTGTCCAGACACTGGTCACATGGCACCGCAGGGCCTCCTCTCAGACCGCCGCCTGTTGTGGCCACCAGGAACCCGTCCACGATACTGCTAAGCTTGAAGTTCTTGGGAAGCGTCTCCGGGCTGCTGTATTCCTCCCTGCATTCCGGGCACCGTTTTGAGGATTTGGGATCCTCTGCGCTGGCAGCATTTTGTATACAACCCAAGCAATAATTGTGTCCACAAGGAAGGGACACGGGGTCACGGTACAGCTGCAAACAGATCGCACAGCTCAACTCCAAAGCTAGACGCTCCTCTGGTTTGCTTTGAGACATGTCTACAGGTACTGAGCGAAAGCGCTTCTACGTGTCGGCTTTGAGAAACAGTTACTGGTATAGCCTGTTCTGAGCTTGTCCTGCAACATTCCAGGTAAAGATGACATGGCCGAGAAATGCAATTATTTCTCTGCCAACACAGTGAGAATGCTTTATAGTAATGACATGATATTTACGGACAAAACAAAAATCTTTTATGGAAAATGTAATCTATGCGTGCTGATTAGGCTTTTTAAAAAAGCACGTCATGTTCTCAATGGTGGACATTCAGATGGTCTTTGAAAGAAAAAGGAAACCAGAGGAAATTAATAATAATGAAAGCAACTTTTCACAAAGAACATGTGCTATGTTTCTTGTTGTTTATAGTAAACACTAATTCCTCCATGTGGGGGCTCTTTTTGTGCCACATCTGAAAACCTTGAGAGTGCTTCATCCTGTCGTGCTAACCAGAAAAGTTCGGTTCTTTTGTCAAGGGAAGGATGTGACTGTCTGAAAATGACGTGGTCTGACACAGTCACGCTATGGCCCCTTTGAGAGGGGATCACAGTCGAATGCTTCTGATTGTGTTGAAACATTCAGCAACATATTTGATGAAGAAATTAGATTCAGAGGAACAGGATACTTTTATTTCAAAGCTTAAATACTTGTGTGTCTATCAGATTGTCTCGTAAAGATGAATAAAAAGTGCATAACAAAGCCTAGAGCAAATCTCTCTCTCTTTTATCTAACTCTAAAAAGTGTCTCTTAAGGATGAGTCAGACAACTGAAGCTCTCTCAGGAAAAGCATCCCATCTGTAGGATATATCGAATCCACCGGAAGTCTTTTTTTTTTTTTTTGTAAGCGGCTCTCGTTTGATTTGTGGGAGACGTCCAGGTGTTGTGATCAAAGAGAAAAACCCTCTCACTGTTGTCTTCTTGTCTCTTCAAAAGAATGTGAAGTTACTGCGGGGAATCTTTAAGCAAAACCCTTTAGATAGAATTATCATAGCAGTATAACAATACAAAATTGATCAATGCGAACCTGTGCGTCAGGTTTAATTATAGTCATCATGCTAATTCTCATCTGACATGCACTCTCGGTTTGAAACGAAAATGAAATTAAAATGTGTTTAAGTGGAATTTCCTTTATCATCATCAACTCGCATTCATGTCAGTCAAAACTGTTAATGCTGCGTGTGGAATACATGTAATCGAAATGACAAGCTGTATTTTAGTTTTTTCTTGGATTACTCAGAATGTGTATTTGTTTTAAATTTGATATTAATTCATTTTATCAAGGTCCTTAGTTTTTTTGGGGGTTTTTTAACCGTTTTCATATATGCAGTCATCATTTAGAAATCGGTGTATAGTCCTAGTACATTTTCTTCACAGAATTGGGAGTTAAGGAACAGCTGGGAGTGAAGGCACCAGGCAGAACACCACTCTCAGTGTCATGCATGTCTGCCATCTTGTGGTCTAACACATTTCTGATACATTACAACACACACTGAAAGAATAAGAGTTTCTGTAAGGATAATCAATCTGCTGTTTTCTGTAGGACGGTTATAGTGTATGGCATAAAGGCGGAAATAAATTCTGTACGTGGAGTCGAAAATCTGAGAACATGCCCTATGTAAAAATGCATTTTTAGTTGAACAAAACTTGACAATCCTGACTTGATAATGATCCAGCGGGCATCTTGTGCTTCAGTGGAAGCGAGAACATCTGCTTGTCTGTGCAAAGAAATTCACATAGGATCTCTAAATATTCCTTCGTGTTTGGTTTATTTTCAGGTTTAAATTAAAACAAAACTGCCGTTTTTCAAGATGAACTTCATTATGTATCCAAAGGTTCCCACTAAGTAAAAACTGTGAGTATACTGTGGACCAAATGAGGAAAACTACACACTAAACTACAGACCCTAGGCACTGAATCAGGGTTAGTCAATAATAAATATCATTGGCATTATTTCAAGTTATTGGGAGGTCTTTACTGTGATTCAAAAAGCAAATGTGCTTACGTTTTGTGTGAGTTAGCCACAGTTATAATAAGGAATTGTAATTGTAATTCTCATTTAGACCCAGTTGTAACAGAGGTTCAGTATTCAAAGAGGCTTTTCCTTTCCTCTGTGCTTGTTAAAGCATCCGTGGGTTGTGCAGGTAATAGGGGACCCTAACCCAGCAATAACGGCCACTTTGAAGTGGAAACGCTATTAAATCAACTTCTGGCTCCCCTCCTCCCACAGGAACAAACATGAGCCCGGCGGACCATGCCTTTCCCCACAACCTACCACACAGTTCTGCCTCTTAAATTTAACTAGGCTGTAATAAAAAAAAATTGAAACAAAGGTGCACTAGGCAGCAATGCATCCAGGGAAACAATGCAGTGTTCATTCTTTGTAGTTTAGCCTGTTTGATGGTGTCTAATATGTCAGACTTGGTCATTAGAGGTTTGTAAAGATACAGTTCACCCAAATTTATCATTTACTCACCCTCATGTCCTTCCAAATCCAAAACGACTTACTTTTGCAGAACACAAAAGAAGATATTTTGAATGATGTTGGTTACTATTGACTTCTCAAATGGTCTTCTTTTGTGTTCGACAGAAAAATGAAAGGAATATAGGTTTAGAACAACATGGTTTTATTTGATTTTATTTTTATTTTTTTTAACTGATATCTGCAACTTTTTTGAGACTAATTGCTAATTGGATTCCTCATGAAATTTTCAGGGTCAGTTGACATGATTAATTACACTCATTTTAATGTTTGTGTATGTGCTCAATATAATTAATCACTCTAAATTAACATTCATTTAACAGCCCTGTTTTGGTGATTTCAGATTTGATAGTTTGCGGTAGTTATCAAATTGGCGCTAGTTCCATTGAATATGTTAAGAGAAAATGTGATTTGCAAATTCCATGTTGTTGTTATATTATACAATATTATATCCTAGTTAACCCAAGACAACAAACATTTAATTAAAAACAGGAACTGTCTTTTAAAGTGAATAAATCTTGTGTTCATCTCTATGTGCTAGCTGAGATGTTGTGTTTATGGCAGAGTTGTGCTCATCAGCCTCATTGCTGGAAGATTGAAGCGATGCATTAGTGATGTGAATTAAGAGCAGTAAAGATGAGAGCGGGCATATGGTGTGATGGGGTTATTGGAAGAATCCTCTGGCCTGGCGGTTATTTTTGTTCAATAGCATTTACATAAGACATGAATGAAAAGAACCCATCTTGAAACGGGCAGAAACCAGATGCCCATGCTGACATTAAAAGGTTCTTTGGAGACGCAGCTTCAAAACGAATTTAAGGAAATTCCGGCGTGTGCGGAACAAAAGCCCAGAGCTATTTATGCAATATCCATCAGAATTTACAGTTCTGTTTAGATCTTTAAAACTTTGCCTGTGCCGTGGGACTTTGCTTTATTATGATGTTAGGTCAGCTAATGAAGATCAAGTTTATGATGCCTTTGGCATTTCAACTAATATTTAAGCTGTTTTTAGAATGTATGAGGTCAGAATCAGGGTTAGTGTTAGGATATTTCATTTCATTAAAGTCAGTATCTATGTATAATAATGGATTTATAAACAAATGTTCTATCATCTGCTGATTTGATAGTGGACACTTATGCAAACTTGTTTCTGAATAAGAAAAAAAATGTTCATGCATATTTTTCTTAGGTGATTTTATTGTGGAGCCTAATAAAAAAAAAAGGAAATCTTTCCACAGACAAAATAACAGCATACATGTTTGGAATGACATGAGGGTGAGTAAATAACAATGGGATTTTCATTTTTGGACCTTTGCTTCAAAGCTAAAGCATCATTTTTTGTCCTGCTGTAGAGGTCAGGCCTAGATTTCTCATGACCTGGAACTGGATCAGTCTCACCTTTTCGATGATCCCACCATGACCTCTTGCAGAAACACCTCCATGTTAAGCGACTGCCCACAGGAAGTGAGTCCTTTCAGAAGGAAATGACTCCCAGATGTGTGGAGGTGAGCAAGAGCTCTGGAGAGAGAGGTGAGCGTAGGTCAGTCTTGAGGGAAGACGAAAAGAAGGACAACAGAATGTCACAACCTTCATTTTGGGATTGTGTAAGAAAAATGCCTTTGTAACTTTGAGTGAAAACATAATGCTCCAATTCTATGAAAACAAAAATCAGATGCATTTTACTGCATTTCTGATTGCACTGGTCCACACTGTTCTATTAAGTTAAACCTTTGATGTAACTCAACAGGACACTGCTATATGATGTTTCTGTAGCACTTTAGGGACTGATTATTGCTAGTATTTGCATGCTTGTTACTAGCATATTGGCTGCCTATTAGTACTCCATATCTAAACTAACAGCTTCCTTACTAACTTTTAATAAGCAGTGAATTAGAAGTTTACTGAGACAAAAGCCCTAGTTAGTCGTGAGAATTGGTCCCCGAAATCCAAAGTTCTAGCATGAAACTCAAAACGAAAACAATCTTCATTTACATTGGCATTTTCATTGCATTTCAGAAATGATCTCCGTCTACACTACACATCCGAAAATGCATGTCACATGTCCATTTATGCAGGTTCAACCATAGGTATGTATTGGTAGAGTCCTATTATTTAGATGGCGGACATATCTGTGTGCTTGGAGCGATTCAATTGGGAATCTAAACATATCTATGGGTACACCAACGAGCGTGATGTTATTGTTTACACGGTCTTCAAGGATACGCGGAGCGAATGTGGGCACCCTTACCATTGTTTTCAAACTCAGAGTCTCCATTTTGGTCCGTTTACACTGAAATGCAACCCCAGTTTTCAAACTAAAATGGTTTCTGCAGCATTTCGAAAAGTTTCAGCTTTCAAGGGTCTAAAACGCTGGAGTAGTGCAAATGATAGGCATAACTATAGGAAAGGTTATAACAAAAATGCACTAGTGTAAACGGAGCCTTAAGCCTTGAATACACAACACAATTTTTGCCCCGATTTTCCCCCAATTTTTCAGTCTGAACAAGTTAACGTTAGTTGAGAAAAATCAGAGCCAGTCTTCAGATTAAAGCTGACAGATTCCACTGAAAACCGGGTAGTATATGATGGTCACAGATTCCAATTTCTTAGCTTCAGACTTTGATTACATTCAGTCAGAGGATATCAAACATGTTTGATATTTTCAGATGATTTTAGAACACATTTATTTTCATTTGTTGTGCATCTCCTAGCAACAAGGCACACATTTCTGGTTGAGTTTGTTGTGATCGGAACGACTTTAAAGTTCAGTAGTATATGATCCTCGTGTAGTGTATAATGCCCAGTGTTTTAAAAAACTGTCTTCAGAAACCCTCCACCTCCCCAGCTCCACCTGTATAGATGCTATGGGAGTCTTTCAGGTATGTTTTATGTGCAGCAGCAGTATTTCTTACATGCTCATAACAGAGTACAGATCTACTCTGCCAAGACCAAACACATTAGCATTGTTATGCATTAATATTTCCATGCCAATCCCACCAAGAGCCGATTCTCTTGAAACTTATTTGGATATCTTGGACACCTTCCAAGGCATCTTCAAAAACATCTCTAGTTTTGATAGTTTCACGCAACTCGCAGCTAGGAGATCAATGTTCAAAATGAAAAAAGACGAGGCTCTGCAGTGATATTTTTGAACTGTTGCAAGTGTTTGGCACTTTCATCTGATCCCATTATGTTCTAATACCAGCGTTAATTTATAGAGGCTTAACAAGGACGTTTGTTATGTCTGCATTGTCATTGTAGTAGCAACAAACTCACAAACACAGATTGCAACGGTCTTTCATCTATGACACGACTTTTTCCACACGCTAGCAACAGTGAGGTCATCGCAGCCGTATCAAACAAGCCTCGCAGATGTCCACCTTCAGATATGGAAAGACTCATCCCAGTTCGTGTATCGACCACATCTTTCTCTCATGTCGCGTTTGATGGTCTTTTCAAAGGCCGGAATGTTTTGCCGTGTCGATGGACGCATTGTTTAGCAAGGCATGAACTTTTTAGTCCCCGAACGCTCGACGGTGAGGTGGCAACAGGGTGAATCAGAGGCACGAGGAGATCGAGATGAGGAGAAAGAAGAGCTCTGGAGGAGGAGAGCGAGAGGTCTGGAGTGTTAGTGAAACATTATGTCACGGCCTTGACGAGGAAATGAAATGCGCAGCATCAATCAGGCGGTGGGCCAAGATCAAAGCTAGCCCCACACTCTCCCATATGGTTCTGTTTGACCAGTGCTTTGCTTTTTCCCTCTTTGCTTTTTTCTCGGCCTCTCAGTCTCTTTTTTCTTCTTTTCTGAGAGCGGGCCTTTTGTTTTTTTCCCCGTCAGAAATTCCTCCACGTTACTGAGGCAACAACGTGGTAGCACGCAAGGTGAGAGGTCTAAAAACACCAAACCTGCCACAGATTCTCTGGTTCACACTCAAGATTTCTTTTTTCCTGCGCTCCCTATTATGTTTCTCTTTCCTAGTCCTGTTTGTAGCATCATATACTTTGTTATAGTATATTCATTGGTTAATGCATTATATGTGTGTGTGCTGGTAGTTCTGGTTTGGCATGCATCTGCGCATGTGAAAGGTTGTGCAGAAAAATGCATGAAGGCACATGGTTTGTATATGGGTCAGTGAGAGTGTCCATATAAAAGCCAAGGAAAAGTCTAGTTTAAAACAGGCACCAGATATTAAAAATGCACCCTATGTATTTAAGCTGTTTTATATGGTTTTGAAAAACAAAAATTAATGTCATATGGTGTAAACATGAATACATGTACACGCATCTTAATTATATATATATATCACAAATTTGTTGGGAGTTGCACTATATGACAATTTAGTAGCTGATTTGACGTTGTTGTTTTGTTTGTTTTGTTTTGTCATAAAAATGTGAAATGTTCTGATATTTTTAAAACGTCTTAAAACTGACAGGTAATGTCTACAATATTATTTCCTGTTCTGTTTTTATTCTATTCTGCATTTTGATCACACCACATGGGGAAAAATAAATAAAGAGGGAAACCTTTAAATATGCCACATCTTCTTAAAAATGAATTTTAAGAATTAATTTATGTAATTAGGTAAGAATTACATTTTCTTCTCAAGAATGGTCCTTTAATGAGGCTTTTTTTCTTCTGTATAATATTTGAACGTTTGTATCACCCTGATGTTTTTTTTTTATCAACTTTATGCCTCCCCCCAAAAATACCAGAAAAAATTTTAATCCAGGAATTAACCATACTCATCATAAAAGATGCATCATTGTATGTTTGAATTGAATTTTAATGTAAGTTGGAACAAAATAGATACATAAAATATTAAGTGTTGCACCATGCATTTTACAACACACTCTTTAAGAAGAAATTATAAGTTTATGATGTGTCAGTGTGTAACATTACACATATTATGTCCCATTTGACTTTTTTTTTTTTTTTAAATAAATAACGGCCACACTTTATTTTTAAGGTTCAATTTTCACTATTAGCAAACCATTAACTACAACTTTTGCCTCAAGAACTCGTATTTTGCTGCTTATTAATAGTTAGGAAGTTAGTTGTGGTATTGGGTAGGATTAGGGATGTAGAATATGGTCAATCAGGCAAAATATATGCTTCATCAGTACTAATGCACAGCCAATATGTTAATGATAGGCATGCTAATGAGCAACTAGTTACTAGTGACAATAGGTCCCCATACTAAAGTGTTGCCAAAATAACAGCAAGAATAAACTGCAGTCAGCAGCTGTAACATTGATACGGTTTTAGATATTGTGTGGCGTGCACATGCTACCGCTCCTCTATGTGCCCTGGTGTTCATATTCACGACTCCAGAGGCTTGTGGACCCCAGTACCACTTTCACCAGGGGATCCTGTGTTACTATCACTGACCCAATTCTAATCCACTCCTGTCCAAAACTCTCGCCGCGCACCATTGTTTATATCAGTTGTCGTATAGTTTCTCCATAACTCCGGTACCCCTAAGCTGTTTATTTCCTGTCAGAGAGTTTCTGTGACGTTGTGGTGTATAAATGTCTTGATCAGACGCAGGTGCGCGGTGTGGGAGGGACATGTGATCGGATTTGCTCCGGAGGCTGAATTTGACAGGGACCACCATGGTGCAAATCTAAACAAGCTAAAATGCCAGTGAAAGTGCCTCCAAATCTTTGTGACAAAATGGAGCAGTGTGGACTGGGGCACTGTATGCACATTTAATGATATATATATATATATATATATATATATATTCTTTAATGCATTAAGACACTTTTCCTATTTTCCCATGATATATTGTCTTCTACTATTGTAATATTAAACTTTCAAAATAGCTAAAGAAATAAATACATTTACTAAAAATAAAATAAATAAATTCCCCCAAAGCTGCTAAAAGTGCTATAAAGAATGAAAGAAAGTGTCTAGATTTTTGATTTTGTTTTAATTTCCTATTCCACCTAAACATACTGACAGGCCAAGATGTTTCTACAGGTTTTAAATGATTATAATATTATCATATTTGTATTAATATTAGAGTAATAAGGTACATACATTTCAATATTGGGAATCATATCTGTTCTTAAGTCTTACTTTGAAGGTTCTTAATTTTGTCATGCATGTGCATGAATTTTTACTTTCTGCTTTATTAAACCTCATATTGTGACCCTGTCATTAGACCCCCTTCTTTTTTCTGAAAAATGTTAGTTAATGTTTTCGCATTGTACTAAAACGTACTTGCACATGGTATAATAACCTCCAAAAATAATGTTTTTGTTTTTTTGACCTACAAGCCTACAAAAATTGCTTATACAGCTAAACAGTTTTGTGAGTGTGTGTGTGACTAAGACCTCACTAATCAGCAAATGCATCTCAGTTTTTGAGAAAAAAAATTGTCCTTAAATATTGTTTTTCCTCAAAAACTGAGGTGCATAAACTCAGATCAGTGAGGCCTACAATCAATCAGCTCCAAAAAGAAATACAAAACTTGTGCTAATTGAAAGAAAACAAGCTGACAAAAAGATGGACTCCAAGATTTGGTGATAAGAAATTCACAAGCAATTTTTAAAAGCTTGCCAATTGTTGACCAGGAAAACCAAATTAGGTAAAGGAGTTTCAGCACAGCACAGATAAATATTTGCAAAGTATCTAGATGTAACTGCTAATAGCCCTCTAACAATGCACATTTTGTATTTTCCGCCTTATCTGGGACTTATTTCAGCTCATGGGGCCTCTGCTAATTTGCTGATAATGTTGAATCAGGTGTGTTAGATACAGGAGAAACACTGATCTAACACACACAGCTCAGCCAAAGCATGGCTTCTGATTAATCCTGAAACTGTATGATGTTCTGTCCTGTTCTTTATTACCAAAAAATAAAAATAGCAAGACAATACAAATAGGATACAGTTACATGACTAGGTCACTTAGTCAATGATCAGAAATGTCTTGGTCTTCCACTGAATGTTCTATCCCTCTCTCTTTTGAAATGATTGCTTCACCCCACGGCTACATAACAGATCTGTCAGTTTTCTTAATCTCCTAGAGAGACTGAAAAATGAGGCCCATTGTTTGCATTTTAACTGTTGATTAGAGCGCCAATTCTGTTCAGAAATGAATTCATTGTGTAGTTGAATTTCATAGCATGTGCTTTGGTTCTGAAACCAATTTTAAGTTTAGCAGGATGCTCGTTATGAGATTCTGAAATGAAATGAACAATCACAATGACAGGACACAATCAAGGTTTGGTTTCATTTAAATTGACACGTTGCATTTAGTCATAGGTCAAAATAAAGCTAAAAATATTGATGTGATGTTTTAATTCATGTCTCAGCCAGTTTCCAGCCCCAATCTTTCCTCAGACTCAAGCTAATAGTATGCTGATATGATGCTTTAAGTGAAACAAAATGTTGTACATTCATTTGTATGTGTTTATGCATTGGTTATTTGAAACGACATGTGCGATGGCAACTTTTCCCACTAACCTAGACGCAAATTCAAACACAGGTGATATACATACATACGAATTTGACACAATCAGCAATACACCGAAACAGACTTACGTCCTACTTTTAAATGCAAGTAGAGGTCTGAGAATTGCTCTTAGACACGCAAGATGCTCTTCGATTTTCACTCAGCTTGTTCGAAGTAAAGTTCAGTTTACCCTTGCCATAAAGCCAACTGAGAGACGGCATGCAAAACAGCAAGCCTGCTTCTCAGCTCCTTCCTATTGTCTGTCTTGGGCTGTGCCGGGGAAAAAAGAGGAGGTGGAGGGTGTCGGAGTGGTGGAGGGGGTGTGTATGGACTGAAGGCTTGTTTCAGGAGAAATCTGGAACCAATATGCTTCAGACAGTTTCAAGAAAACTCTACAGCAGAGTCTTTGCCCACTACCTTAGATCGCGGCCCCTCCCTCTGGCTCTGTCCTCCAATCGCGACGTGAATAGCCTTCCTGTTTCCTTTGAGCGGCTCCACCCCTCAACCAATCCAGCTCTTAACCAATCGCCAATCAAAGTAGGAAGGGCTTCGGAAGACTTAGGCACTGGCCTTTATAAAAGACCTGACAACCAGATAGTGATTTTGAGATTTCAAGAACTGACCTAGAACTACCAGACACAGTGCAGAGGAGACGGCGATTTTTATGAACCCAGATGAATGGCCGCACATCCTGTCAGCCTCTTGAGCTCACCTTCTTGTTTTTTTGCAGTGATTTGTTTTAAACTTGTCCACAACTGGGCCAAAAGAGTAGAAGCGAAATAGGATAGAAGCACGGGATTGACAAGAACGGCCGAGCGTCATGCGAGAGGAACAGTCTTGTGGCGACTTTCCCGAGGGTGGGGTCCTACCCAGTGAAGAGGAGCAAGAACGTCGCCCTAACAAGTGCCCCGTCGTTGTTGCACCACCAGCGGGTGCTCGGAAGCGGCTGACAGGTCCCAAGAAAGAGCCTGGTGGACCCCTAACACAGGACGACAAGACGTCACTCGAGGGCCCGTCCACGCTCACTCCCTCCTGCCCCAAGAGGCCCAAGAGGAGCTCTCCCTCTTCCTCATCGACCTCTACGGCCTCCCTAGTGCCCAGCGTGAGCACGGTGTCACCTGTGCCCGGGCAACCCTTTGAGGACCTCCACACGCAACGGGTGATCGCTAACGTCCGGGAGCGGCAGCGCACGCAGTCCCTGAACGACGCTTTCGCCTCGCTGCGGAAGATCATCCCCACGTTGCCTTCGGACAAACTGAGCAAGATTCAGATCCTCAAACTGGCTTCGAGATACATCGACTTTCTCTACCAGGTCCTCCAGAGCGATGAAATGGATGCCAAGCTGGCCAGTTGTAACTACCTGGCCCACGAAAGGCTGAGCTACGCCTTCTCCGTGTGGAGGATGGAGGGCGCTTGGTCCATGTCTGCCACTCACTAGACATCCACCCCGTTCCTGATGACCCTACAGCCCCGTATGACCCTCCAGATCCAACCAGCCTCTAAACTCTGAACCTGCATTCTGCTCCCAGAGAAAGTGACTCTGATTATTAAACCTACCGCTGTCTGTCTACTAGCTACGGCTTCAAATTCACCACCAACAGCCATATGACTCCTGCTGCCATGACTTGACCCTTGCCTGAAGCTGACCTCTGACCTTCCAACAACACCGATCTTTTCACTTTTTTCTCAGAGCAACCCTCGACAGGTATGTCAGAAAAATGTTATAAATGAAATATGGTAGCTGATATAAACGCATGGATCTGGTTTGGTCCAAGTTTTTCATCTGCAAGTTCACCCTTAGTGAATTTAGGGGCTATATTTACCTTTCCCTCATTTATGGTATATCTGGAATCATGCATAATTAAACATGCACCCAAAACATTTGTTGAATGATTTCTTCAGAGAATGCATTATCTTAGTAAATATATATATATATATATATATATATATTACAGAAATCATACACACAGAGGCTGTTCTGTATGCTGTTATAAATAGCATTGATCGTGGTAGCAACAAACATCAAGTTCAAATATTTTTAATATTATAATAATCTGTAGGAGTAATAACACATAAAGTTTAATTTTTTCAGGGGTTTGATGTAAGTGCCTCCTGGCCATTATTGTGGTTTGGGCAGCACTGGAACAGAACTTGTTTTTGTGGCTGGACCTTTAACCAGCTGGAGTAGCTCTCACCCGCTGAACTGATGCTATTGGACTAATAAACCTGTTTCAGAACCACATTTACACAGCAAATTCAATAGATACAAAATAAATAAATGCACATATATACATTTAAGTTTGTTCAGTACTGCAAGTACTGCAAGTAATTTTCAAAGTATTGTGCTAATTTTTATCTTTGCTGTATGATAGACTCAGAATCTGGTTAAAGATCTGCAGGCATTAGAAGCAAACTGTTTGTATATTTATTTATGTATTAATTGTACAACAGAAAGGTATAAAAACGACAAAAAAAGACAACAGACAAGACAGATTACTTTTATGATAGCTCTTTGAGGGAGGATATTTTTACAATGTGCTGGATATTGTCCATTTAACAATTATTTGCAAAAATAATCTGATCTAAATGTCGTACTCATTTATATTGGACTAAATGCTAACAATTTCAGATTTGTCCAAATAGGATTAGGTATTCAGCTATAGGAATGTTTAACTTCAAACATATGTCAGTCGGTTTAAATAGGGGGCAAAAAAAAGATTTCAACCCCAGATTAATGGTATGAAAATTAAATGCATTTAAAAAAACAAACAAACATGCTGTCTCAAGATCTTGTAAGATATTGGCCATTTTAAGAATACAAAAAGAGTGCAAAACTCATCTTTATTTCCAAGATTCTGGAGTTTCCACTTATACGCATCTTAGCAGAAGAACAGATATTATTCTTACTCCTTTTGACAAATTTGTTCATGTCATGTGATCTGTTTATTGTAAACACGCACTTGTCAAGTTTACCTAAATACGATGATCCTTGTGATATTCCGTTGTTATACGCAGGCCTACTAGTGTAGCCTCTTCTTTGGATTTGATAGTATGTATTTCCTTAACCACAAGTACATTTAAATATAGTGCATGCAAGGGCTTTTCAACAACAACAACAACAACAAACAACAAACAACAAAACATACATTTTATAAAGTTACTGTATGCATAATTTTGTGCTGGTCATGCATATATTTTATTATATATTTATAACTACATTCATGTGCAACTATGTATATGTTAGTACATAGGTAATAACTATTTAATGAATATGTATTTAAAACAAATATGTCCTTATTTCACATTTTGCACCGTGATTTCACTCTGAGAACCAGGGACCATGTGTTGCTGTTAAAGATAACAGGGAACAAAGAAAAATCATTAAAGGAAAAGAAAAGTGAGTGAACAGGAAGCAGGGAAAGGTGGAGAGGACTCTCCTTTAGCCCAGGGGTGTAAATCGCCCTCCCTCTGCCCTTCATGGGATCTCGTATCCAGTGTCGTGCAATCAGAGGCGACCGGGCCTAGACATGCAGGAACCTAATGATTGGAAACAGTTGTGGGGTGTTACAGAGGTGTGTGTGCGTGTGTGTAAGAGATGCACGCCATACAACACACACAAATACACACACTTATTCAGTTTGACGATATATATCAGTTTGATGTTAGCATATATGAAGAGGAGGATTTTTGTAAATTACTTATCGATGGTAATGATTTTTGGGCACTAAGAGAGTTGGTAGGGTGTAGTTTTAGGATGGTGAAATTCCTCTGTAAACACAACTGAAACAAAGATAGTCAACAACAATTAGTTGAGCACAGGGCCAGACTTAACCTGCACACATTTTTGACATCTCTGCGCAGAGTTTGGGAAAAAATGTGCTGTTTAAGTCTCTAGCTGTCATTGTAATCAAATAAACTTAAATACTTAACAAAAGAACAGGCAAGGGATATGCAGAACGTAGCCTGGCACATATAGAAATAACATGTAGTTTTTCTGTGAAGCAGTTTCTTACATTCTGCATTTAAATCAAACAATATTAGCAAAAAAAAAAAAAAATCTTGAACTCCTAAACAGCCAAAGTCACAAATAACAGAAAATATCTTAAAAGACTATTGAAGTATAATCTCAATCAATTAAAATAGCATCTTCAGGTATTGTTTTTTTTTTTTTAGTCATCCAGTCTTGATTGGCTAATTTGTGAAAAAATGTGTGCTGTTAATTGAAACAAAGTAACTACGGCTCTTTGTCAGGATTTATTTTGGGTTGTGGTTTCTTGAACTAGTCATATTCACCACATACTGTATTACTTTAGCAATGTCCCTCATTTATGCGAGATGAGTCAATGTGTTCGCCGGTGCTCATGGGAATGATTCTTTCGCTTTAGGCTGAGATGACATGCATATTCCAGCAAACTGATTGAGCAATTTAAATAAAGCTGTTTATGAAGTCTCTAATCCTTCACAAGTGCATTTTTTAAATGTCATGTGACAAATGCATTTTGCAAATTGATAAATATTCCATGTATTCTTTAAATGATTTTAATGAAGCTACATGCATATACAAATGAATATATACTGTCTATATAAATGTGTTACTTAGTCATTTTGATTATAAAGCACATTTCTGACATGTTCTTCTCATTCTGTCTGTCTCAACAGTATCCCAGAGGACATCATGCTTCAACTACAAGCCAACAATCTTTCCCTTCTTCCAATGGAGCAATACAACACGAAGCAAAATGCAAAAAAACAAAAAAACAAACGACTTTGAATCGAACTCTGGAAATGATTCTGATCGAGTGGCAGAGTGCTGATTTGAGATCAGCGTTCATTGACTTTGATTATGTATGGACACGCAGAGGCAGACATTGACTGTCATGAGGACTCTACACTTATAGCTAACCTATACCAGCTAGCCTGATGGAAAATAAATGCTACGTAGACTCACTATATTCCCTGATATACAGATCTGATCATTTCAGAGTTGTTGCGCTTGTCATTTATGCTGTATATTAGCCAACATTATTGCTTCTGTGACAGTGTAACAATTGTGTCATGGTATATACCACATTCGTCTAAATGTAAAGGTTGTTATGTTTTTTTAAAAAATAAAGCCGTAAGATTAATTCTGCAATATGACTTGGTGAATAGCAAAATTCTGTCATTACTTACCCTCATGTTGCTCCAAACCTGTAAGACCTTCATTCATCGGAACACAAATTAAGATATTTTTGATGAAATGCGAGATCTTTCTGATCCTCCATAGACAGCAATGTAATTAACACGATCAAGGCCCAGAAAGGTAGAAAGAACATTGAAAAAATAGTCCATGCAACATCAGTGTGTCAACTTTAATTTTATGAAGATACAAGAATACTTTTTGTTCTCAAAGAAAACAAAAGTAACGACTAACAATTTTGTCAGTCTATAGAGTTCATCATCTGGATATTGTGGTTCGAATAAGTAAGTCATCCTTTCTGTCGAAATCTTAAGACTTGTTTACGAAGGCTATGTTTTGCGCAGCGAATCCAGGTTTTACGTCAGAACATCAGCTCCTGCACCAGCAGCTCTACACGCTGCTCTCAGCAAAGAAAGAAGAAGAAATCGTTGAATGAAATCATTATTTTTGTTTTCTTTGCACACAAAACATATTTTCATAACTTCATGCAATTAAGGTTGCACTACTGATGTCACATGGGCTTTTTTTAATGATGCCTTTACTAACTTTCTGGGCCTTGAACATGTCAGTTGTATTGCTGTCTATGCAGGGTCAGAAAGCCCTTGGATTTCATCAAAAATATCTCAAACTGTGTTTATGAACAAAGGTCTTACAGGATGAGTAATTATTTACAGAATTTTCTTTTTTTGGGTGAAGTATCAAGTTAGAGTTATGAGAGATGCTTTAAAACAAGTATGTTTATGCCTTTTAGTGCAATAATAATTAAAAAAAAGAATCCAGAAATGAATCTAAAAAGATAGATCAAGGTGTTCTTGTTCCACTCGTATGAGTCCTTTAGAATCCAGACACTACTAATTAGTTAATTAAAATAAAATGTCAGCTAAACTTGGTCTGCACATAAACTTGGCATTATCCTTTTTAGTTTGAGGCTTCAATAAATATATGTCTGGTTGGCAAGAAATAAGACAGACCGCCTCACCACAAGAGTGCCACATTCTGCTGTTTAGTACGTGTAATTAGGTAAAGCAATTACAAGATGTATGTTTGAAGTGAAGTGCAAAACACACGACTAAGGCAGAAGCCTAAATGTGTTAGAATAAACTAGTTAAAAAAGAAGAAACCAGTGACCAGATCAACCACTGACCATTATTGGCGATCTACTGGGCCAGTCATTAATCAAGTATTTCAGATCTCTTTGATTGTGTGCATGTGCGGTATTTAATTGTACTGATTCATTAGATGCACCTTTGAAAACATATAATGTTAAACTCAAAATATGGCATCTTAAAACAGTATGCTTTTTTGTTTTGAAGAATTTAGTGGCTTTTCCCAAATTTTACAAGTTAGTAATTACAACAGCAGCAGCTGTGTTTTGGTGGAAAATGCTGGCATTGTATTCTTTTCCAGCAGGGACTATGGTTATCTTATATTTTTCTAACAGCCTTGCTATGCTAAACTAAAAAGAGCATGCTTTAGATCTGATTGAACGATTCTTGATTAATAGAAAACAAATGGATGAGTGCGAATGGGTTTGATACATTTCTTTCAACTCGCTGGTATTTGATGTTGAGACAATAAAAGCAGCAGAATACAGCGTACACATAAAAATGACAATGCCGAATGAAATTCAAGCAAACAAAAAATGCTTTTCTTTTTAATTAGGAAGATAGAAACAGTACAAAATAGACATTATTTTCTATACACAAGTGAAATAAAAGAAATGGGAAATAAACAAGGGAATCGTTAAGTACATGAAGATTCGAAAACATCACTTCTGTTATGCTTTGTTAAACAGATCCAGTTAGTGGGGTCGACAGGTAAAAGCACTTCAAGGCACGTAGGTGAAGTCTTTTGGTCGTAGGAAACTATTTACATTGTCCATACAAGAAGGCAAAAGGGAATAAACAACAGAAAAATGAAGACGCCGCTGGTTTGCTTTTACACAAGCGATGGCGACAGCACACGCTCTCCGTTTTACTTCATAAAGGGTTCGGAGAGACGAGAGAATACAAGCGCATTAAGAGGTATATCAAAACAGTACAAATGCACAAAGCTATTGTAAAAATACACCACTAAAACAGAGCCGTATGTAAGACGCATATCAGTGTCCAAACTGCAACGGAATGTCAAGATCTGTTGGTATTCACAGTCCCAACGGCCCAGTGAAACTGTCGCTAAGTGCTGTCGAATTGTCGCTAACCAAGTCGCTTTCAATTTGTCTGAAGCTGAACAGGCATGTTTTGTTGATGGTGAAATGCAAGTGCACTGTTTGAAGTACTATAAATACACAGCAAGACTGCCGCTAGTTCTTAGCGATTAGCTATGACTTCATTAATGAGTGAATGTCTGCATCTGCTCTATTTTACAACAGTCTTCACGGGGGTCTGATGGGCAAAGGCTACCCAGGGTCTTCATGAAACCTCGCAAAATGGATGGCGCTATTTACATGGAATCATACAAATGTAGAACTTTCCACAGTGGTTTGGTGCAAGGGATGATTTAAAGACTTATTGGTCAGGCAGGTGCAGAAAAGTTGCACAAGGAATGCCTCTATTTTTGTTCCACGGACGCAGGAATGCATGTTAATGTGTGAATTGCATATTGGTTGTGAATGCAGAGGTAAAGGGTTGTGCAGAGTAAGATGAGATTTGGTCAATGAATATCGATGCAAATCCGAAAGCAAGCCACCGGGGCGTTTGTTAAGCCAAAAGCACAACGTAAAAGTCAAACAAGCACCATGAACTGTGCTACTAGTCAAATGTAACGTCCCAACTGGTGGTACAGCATGTGGTACAGCAATATTTCCAGCGCAATATTTTTGGTGGTTTGAGGATTACACAACAGACAGATTTTTGTTTAAAAACGATACGGTTTTTGAAACCGAACATGCTGATGAGTGGCACCGTATTTAAAGAGGTCTATTCGTTTTGGTGTGATATTCATTTCGGTTCATCGATGATGGCGTAAATGTGAATCCCAGCAGCTGAGAGACATATTTAATATCACTATAAACTTCATCCACACAACTGGTGTGAATTAGACCTCTATGTGCAGGCTGTGGAAAACAGAACGCCATCCAAAAACAATGCATCCCTCGTAAAAAAAAAAAAAAAAAAAAGCCAGTTAGTGCGTAGCAATGAAGAAAAATCATTAACCGCGCACCAACTTGAGACATGTCTTCTCCACAGGTTAACAAGCTGGTCGTTTGCCTCTTCCAAAACAACAAAGATCAGTGAAAACTACAGACAATTGTGTTATTAAAATATATCACACACTGCCATTAAAGTGGCCTCGAGGGCCCATTCAAATGTCGTTTTGCGCTTTTGCTTGTGATCAATCGAGGTTTGATTGCGAGTACAGAACAGACAAAAGATATAATTGATAGATACACACGCAGACACATATAAACATCATATTCAAATTAGTTTGGTCTAAAAAGAGACTGAGCTACTTTGCGTTACAGTTAGTCTAGGGAAAGCTTAAGCACTTCCTGTGTCCACGATATTAACTGTACAGTGGTCATTAAGAACGCTATGTGTGCACAGAAATATGGGCGTATATATGTGTTTTTTTAGGGTGGGTGTGTGCAATAAACTTGCTCATAGCTGGTTTGTCCCTCTGGCCTTTAAAAACATGAGGCATTAAATCAGATACACAAAATCAGTACAAATAAGTATCTCGAAATATTCAAGTCTACAGCCTTCATGCTGGGAATGCAGGTAGAAAGTAACTGTACTTGACAAGAATGCGACTGTTTTTTGCTTCATTTTAAAAAAAATTATGAACGTTAAACGTAAAACTAGATAGAGAATTAGATCTTTCTTTTCCCAGAGGTTTGGAAAATTTCACGGTTCACATTATGGAATGCACAGTGCAAAAAAAAAAAAAATACGATTTATAAAACCCACAGTTGTCAAGATCGTTTTCTTCTTTTCTTCTTCTTTAGTGGTTAAATTGGTTAATAGTAATGACATGAAGCCACTTTGCGGTTGCCAGTTGCAAGGAAACCCCTCATTTTCTCTCAGCACAGTCTGCTTGTCAGGGGTAGTAAAGTGGGCTACCTTTAAAAAAGGTTAAATAATCCTCAAACATTCCTGCAAATCTGCTTTCGCATCTCCAGCTAAAGTAAATAGTCTCTTTAGAGGCACCGGAGGTGAATATTTAAGCAACTGGAGTCTTTCAGCGCATTCTTTTAGTGAATGTTAAAAACACACTCATGCGTCCTAGTGTGTTTGTTTGTGTGGTATGTGAATGGAGAAGATGACGAGGATCCCAGAGCCCCGGCAGAACTGTAGCTGCGGGTTGTTAGCTTAGCCGCGCTGCGCTGGTGGTCAGTGTTGAGGTGGTGTCTTGGGGGAGGGTCCATGGTGAGGAGGCCACGCCCCCCTGAGGCACTACTGGTCTTGAGGCACGGCTCATTCACATGGTGTGGTGCGCCATTTGGTGCTGGACAGCTTTCAGACGCAGAAAGACCTGGTTTAAAGGGACTCTTCGTCGTGCTCCATGGGTTCGTCAGCAAGGCTGCAAAAATGAGGTTTATGTTTAGCATCGCACAACCAGCATATGGTTTTTATGCTCAAGAATGGAACAAAAGCTCTGAAGCCAAGCATAGATTAGAGGAGAATCAAGCACCTGTGAAAACATGAGCATGAATTGGTTTGGATTACAGATTAGCCCAAAAACAAAATCCTGTAGGAAAATTTGGCTTTACCTGAATTAAACTGAGAAAGTTTGATTGTAGAATGCAGCTGTCATAAACTCAAATATTAGTATTATTTGTATACTGTACCATAGTTTAGTAATATTTTGAAATATTACTATTAAAGTTTATTTTCTATTTCAGTTTTATTTTTTATTTACAGTTATTAGTTAAAATATTTTTTATATTTTTATTTCAGCTTTATTTAAATGGGTCATTTGATGCAAAATTCACTTTTACATATTATTTGAACTGATGTGCGTTTTGGCAGTGTATGTACACAACCACCCTATAACGATAAAATCCACCCAGTGTTATCATAATTGATAACCCCTTTCTCAAATCATGCTATTCTCAGACTCTTGGCTGTGTGATGTCACACAGACCCAGGCCCCACCCATGATTGTTGATTGACACAAGCATTTTAACCTTAGCTCCGTCCTGAGTGAGCTGTAACAGTCCTCCATTGTTTCTATAGCGGAACAGGAGTAGACAATAATGACTCCTAAGCGATTGACGTGTTTGTTGTTGGATGTAATAATGAACATAACAGTCGTCGTTTACTCCCGACATTTAAGCTGCTTGTTGTTTGTTTTGAAGTGAATGCATTTGTGATCTAGCTTTACCTACAGATGAATTGAACTTTCCAGTCACCACAGAATATTATAGATTTTTTATTAAGACCCTAAAGAAAACGGACATTTGATTACCCCTTTAATAACAATGTTTTAATTTTAGTTAAAGTACAAAACAGAACAGGATTGAGCTCTGTAGAGAAGTGGCAAATAGAATCAACTGAATTTAGCACAGTTTCTTCATCAGATCTCACCTTTTGTTGGTCAAGACCCCCACAGAGAGGGATGCCATCGCATTCACTGTGTCCGTTTCCTCACAGTCTTTCCTCTGGGCACCAAGAAACGACATCCCCACTGTGCCCATCAACGGCTTCAGGGATGACCAATACTGACCTGAGACAGAAATTTCTGCATTAACAGACAGGACTAAACTGTGACATAATTTACCATGCCTTAGGTCATTCCAAACCTTATCTAAAGTAAATAACAAAACTAGACCTATTGCAGAATGTCAAAGCTGCTCATGTCCTTAAAATGAAAATACATACATATATATATATATATATATATATATATATGAAAAAAAAAGCAATCTCAAAATACTGCATACAACTTGTGTGCTGTATTCTGAAGCCTTTATGTGAAGAAAAGTTTAATTTAAATGGACAGTACTCTCAAAAATGACAATTCTGTCCTGTCATTATTTTAATGAAACATGAGAGATTACTGTTCCTACATTGAAATCTGTGTTAACCAGACATTTGCACACACATAGAGAACATCAAATATGGTAAACAGAAGCTCAAGTGCTAGCTTGATGTGCACGAGCCAATGAGGTTTCCATGATATTGGAAAACTATAGCAGAAAAAAAGATAATGGTTAGATAAAGATAATGACTTTTTGGTCAGACATTGTATGATCTCATAGACTACATTTAAAATAATAATAATAATAATAATAAAACATGCTTATTGGACCTCAACTGTATGAATCATTCTGTACGAATCAGAAAAAAAGCATCTTGGACATTCTGTATTTCTCTTTGTGTTCAACTGAAGAAACAAAGTCCTACAGGTTGTAAAATGTAAATTACAAGTCTAACCAACAACTATGCTGAAAACTGTAAATAGATGTATATAATGCACATAATGTCAGTAGCCCACAGAAAGCATGAGAGAGGTAGTGTACGCCACGTAGTGCATCCCATACCGTTGTTTTTATAGGAATATTTTGGCTCAGCAGGAACCATGTGGTGAAACAACGACGATCGTGATTATAATTAATTACAAAGAATTAAACAAATGTGTGCTACCAGGAAGCCAGTGCATTTCAGGATAATTAGAGGCAGACTGGGACGAGAGCAGCGAGAGACACTCACTCTGTATTTGTAGCACTCTCTGGAGTGAAAGCACGCCATTGGCATTGGGCGTCTGCAGGAGAGTCGACTCAGAAAGAGGCTCCTAAGAGAAAAACGAGATGAAAAAGGGTGTTTTTTGTTTTTCCTTTATAACAAAGAGCACGTCATACAGGATTGCGCCAGAAAAGTCATGTTAACATCCTTACATAACAGCAGTGCTGACTATTTGTTACCAGCAATGGTATAACAGGATTATAAAGCTATAAGATATTAATTCTTGTGATGGTGTTTGTTTTTGCATGAAATCTGACCTCCAGTCCCAGCAGAGCGCTGACACAGGCCTCAGAAGCATCACATATGGCTGTGAGGTCATGACCTCCCTCTAATGCTAGAACCACGCGTCCTCCTGCTAACGTCATCAACTGTCGAGTCAAAAAGCCGAAACCTGCGGAGAGACAAATGACAACATTACTGTCACAGTACATGTATATAAATTCAATTCAATTTGAAGCTGTTTATATGATTTTTTTATTTCCTATGCAAGATAATATTTCAGGAAATATCCTACATTTAGCAGTGACTTTGTATCCTCCCAGAGGAGCAGGATGTCCTTCTGCAGCGTCAAACCCTGAAGAGACCAACACCACGTCTGGGGAAAACTCCTGAGCAATGGGCATCACAATAGTCCTAAACATCACAAAAATGCATAAAAAAACAATGTTATATCTGTGATGTCTTTCAAAATCTTTATTCACAATTTTAAACTGTAGTTAAATCCTTTCCTCAAATTCTTTCTTGAATGGATTAAGGAAATTTAGATTCTTACGTATTGAAAATTTTCACCCATTAACAACTAGTTAACCATTAATCACTAGTGAGTTGTTAGTTCGAACTGCTGTTATGATCGCAAATCATCTGATTCATCAAAACAATCCAACTCACGAGAATGATTCATTAGTTCTTTCTTGATCTCGCCAACTAAAGCCAGGGCAGATGTTAAGTTTGTCAGTTAATAACAAATTCAACTTTAGTCCATTTCTGGCTTCAGGAGACTTTAGAAGAAGAATAGAAGAATATAGTGCTTGAGTCACTTGGACTGCATTTCTGATACTTTATGGTGCTTTTGGGTCTTTTTTAAAACTTGACAATTCATTGCAATTATATGAAAAAGCAAATAAAAAAAAATCATTAACTATGACTTTGGCCTCAATAAACTCCTAATTTGCTGCTTATTAATAGTTAGTAAGGTAATTATTAAGTTTAGGTATTGGGTACAATTAGAGATGTAGAATATGGTCACGCAGAATACGTGCTGTATACAAATAAACAGCCAATATGTTAAAAATAGGCATGCTAATAAGCACCTAGCTAATATAACATTTTATTATACTAAAGTGTTAACATTCTTTTAAGGGGTCTTCTGAGGCATGACGTATATTTATTATGACACAAATATTTATTATATATTGTTTTATGAATGCTGGTATTATAAAATACACTCATAATAAATATTTATATTTTCTATTAACACTACTTGGACAAAACTTTTCATCTTTAATTAGTCGATTTTTTCTTTTTCCAGAAATGTAAAAACTTGGCCGAACGACGCAAAAGAAGAAAAAGTCTAGTGGCGTTCCTCTTATATTTGACAAATTCTACAAAAATGAAGCTGGCCGGAGCACAATCCCAGTGACTCAAGTGTTTGAATTTGGTTCTGTTAATAACCGTCTCTTGCTCTCTCTTCCTTCCTCTTTTTCCTCGTCTTGCTCTTTCTTGCGCTCGGAGGACGCCAGCCCTGCCAGCGATTTCGCCTCTTGAGCGCATCACTGGCGAGTTCAAAGCGACCGCCGCTGCATCTGGTTCCTATTTGAAGCTTGTCGTTCTCCTCACGTCACTGACAGCCTGCCATCTGGGAGCCATTTGCCTTAATTACCCAGGATCCTCCACTACTCCCCCCCCCTCTACGCCTACCCTCACCGTTGTAACCAACTCCGCCTCCCCTCTAGACCAATAAAACTACCCACGCTCCCCTGTGTGGAGAGGAACGATTTTAGTTTGGGTGGAGGGAAAGAGAGAGAGCGCAGCATTCATTAAAGACCAATAAAAGGACGAGAAAGAGTGTACAAGACACAGGAAGTCAAAGAGAGACAGGCTGGTTAGAGGCAGAACATTCCCAAAACGTTCAGTCCCGAAAGATCTTAAAGGTCCTTTTAGACGCCCACCCACTTTCACACAGGGATCCTGGTTAGCGTGTGGTTAGCAATGCCTCCCTGGACCGAAACCAAAATCCCGAAGCAGGCTTCCTTCAAAAAATGCTAAAAACGTTTAATAAAACCTCCCACCGGCGGCAATTAAGTGGCATGTGGAAGTGGCCAAGCTTGAGTTTGATCCCAACACAATGAAAAAGCTGGAAATCATTTGAAGCCCTGCAAGTGTTTCAGACTACAATAAACACCTTGACTGATGCAGGTTGGCAGACGGCAGAGGGGGAAGTCCAGCTTAAAAGAGTGATCACAATATGATCGAGCATCCAATTCCTGACAAAATCCCAAAGGAGTGCAAATACTAGAGAGAAACCAATGCAGTAATAAAGGACGCCCATATGAAAAAGAGCAGGTTCTTTGGCGAAACACACCGGAAGGTCAAATGCTTCTGCCTGAACTCTGACCTGATGATAATCAGTCCATGTAAAGACTTTACAAGACATATGAAGTGCACTGTGGTGGGGTTGTGGTTAAACATCTGGACCATGGAAGATCCTTGAATAGAAGAGTTGCTGGGTTTGCCAACACTATTGTGTCCTTGACACAGCACTTAACACCAGCTTACTCCCAAGACAGCATTTTCGGTTATCGTTGCATGTACGAAATACTAGCACAACCACAGACCAGAAGGATTAATGCTAAATTATTATGTTTGCGAAATGAGGTGTGGAAACAAGACCGTAACAGACATGCACATTTTTTTTTTTCACTAGAAACACTGAAACCAAAATTAAAGTTTGCATTGCAGTAGCCAAAAAAGCTAAACTGAAGTTGAAATTAAAGTTTGGGTAATAACATTTGAGTAATTGGGTTATTAATCTTGGTATGCTGCTCAGGGCGTTATTTCCTCAGATGATAAATCAAACCAGTTGTGTGAACTGCTTAGACTAGTTAAAGTTAAAGTGATAGTTCACCTTCATTTGCTGTTCTCCATTGGGGGGGAAACACTTTGTAAGTTAGTGGGGACTAACAACTGATGGTGAACTATAGCTTTAAAGTTATAGTTCATCTAAAAATGAACCAAACAGTTGTTGGTCCCATTGACTTCCATAGTAGGGAAAGAAATACTATGGAAGTCAATGGTTTGATTACAAGCATTCTTCAAAATACATTCTTTTGTGTTCAACATAAGAAACTCATACAGGTTTGGAGGGTAAATGATAACAACATTTCTGTTTTTGAGTGAACTATCCCTTTTATGAGCCTGTTCACCCCAAGGATAATATATTAGTGCCCTGTTGAAAAAAAAAAAGCATATGATGATTAAGTAGGTTTTGAAGCATGGATGGTGGTTTGAGCTGGTTTAAATTGGTCCTGAGTAGGAACTAGTTGCTTAGGACAAGCACAAGAACCAGCTAAGGACCAGCTCAAACCAGAATTTATGCTTCAAAACCAGCATATGCTGTTTTTTTCAACAGGGTGTCCAGACCAAGGTATGATTAACTTTCTGTTTATTTTAAGCATACACTCAGTTTTGTCATCTGCCACTTTAAATGCTTGAGCTGTTTTCTTCTGTACCATTATAGTTGTAGTGTGGTCTCGGCTATTCTATTACATTTAAAACAATTTAAGAACGATTTATAATTTTTTTTATCATCAGTTATATTTAAAAGTAAATTGATCTAATTTGACTAACTGCTAGTTTGCTCTAATAGTTCTTAAGGCATAGTCTTAACACGGTTTGTTTATGTAGCTAGCTCCTGTTGAAGTAGTTCTTCTGCGATAAGCAATATTTCAGCTGATCTAGCATCAGTTTTGGTCATTGTGAAGTGTGTCCACACTGCTGAAATGTTTAATTACAGCATATCCATGTTTTTTGCATAAAACAGACACTGACACAGTTGAAACATGCTTATTAAATTCCCTCCAAAAACTATTTTGACCAAAAACTAATTTATTTTTTGCTGCATAGCTGAATATTTTTGGTTGCCGTAATATACAGGTAGGTGCCTCACAGATTTGTATATTTTTTTAGCATTTTTCAATTTATTCACTAATTATGAAACCAAAAGCATTTATTTAAGTGAAAACAAATCCATATATTCAGATATGGCACAGTTTATATAAGAGATGTCCAGTACTGCTCCTGGAAAGCCACTGTCCTGTAGTTTAGCTCCAACTCTAATAAAACGCACCTGAACCAGGTCTTTAGGATGACTAGAATCATCCAGACAAGTGTGTTGGGAGCTAAACCAGGAGCAGCATTGGACACTGCTAGTTTCCACTCAGTACTGTCCCTGTTGGATTGTTCCCCTCAGTTAGTTTAAATCAGCAAATGAACCAAGTGAAACTGATACCTGAAGGCAGCCAGGTACTCAGCATCGCCCATGGGAGGTTCCAGACCACCGGTCCATGCCACATTAACGTTGAATCCCTCACCGGCACCAGAACCCACCTGGGACAAATCAAACACGGCACTGCTGTTAAACACCGAAAACATTCCTCTTACTGTGATCCTTTTGTGCTAAAGGCCATGATGCAACCAACTCTGGTTTGGAACACAGTTGCGCAAGTAAGACACATTGAAACCCTTGAGAATTTTCTATTTTTTTTTGCAAGCTTATAGTGTTTCACAGCAACAGACAAACCAAAGAGTGTTTCTTTGCGTACTAACCTCTACTGGTCCACCACTCCCGGGGAAGAAGTTTCCATTATCATAGCGATGGAGAGAGATGTAGAGGACACTGGGATCATTGTAGAAGATTTCCTGTGTGCCGTTGCCATGATGAACATCCTGAATGATTGATGAAACATAATCATTTACATTAAGGTCTTTAGCTTTTAATGGCAGCATTTTGGATGTTATTCAGTTAGCGTTAGCATTACCTATTACAGTCTATTAGGATGAAAAAAGCCCAAAATCTGGAAGTGGTTTGATTCAGTGACTGATAAACTCAATCAATTCAGCTTGTTAACCAATACAGTTTAGTAACTCAGATTCAAATCAGTTCAATTGATTCATTAGAACAATATGTTGAAATAGGCTTCACTCCCAAAATAAATGTAGCATTTTTGCAGTAATCATTTAGTGTTGACAGTCAACTATACATCGTTTATTGAGAGAATATAAGAGAATATTAGTTGTTTTTTTGCTGATATACTGCATGTAATCTACCACTAATGGATACTAAATTTACATAAATTGTTCTCTATTGTCTTACTGTATATTACACTGTTGTGCTACATTTACTAATTAACTCTTGAAGGCTGTTTTATTGCTTTAATTTGCACATCAGGGACGGTGTAAATTGAACAGATATAATAGTACGGTTTTCGAGTATCTGCCATCATACCAGTTACTGGTCACAACATGAAACTAATTTAGTGCTTATTGGTATCTGCCAGAATTCGCATCCCTAGAACTAAAACTGGCTGATTTGAGAGCTCTCACCCAATCAACGATGAGGATTTTACTGGCACTGAGCTTCTGCTGGAGCTGCTTAGCAGCAATCGCCACAGAATTGAAGAAACAAAAACCCCTGAGAGAGAGAGAAAGAGATAAAGTGAGGCATCCAAACACATTAAATGCCAGAGGATTTGGAAATGGAACAACAAAACTATCTAGTAAGCAAACAAATTTTCTCACGCAACTGAACTCTGTGAATGTGCAGGTCTGCTGTTAGTATTTTTAACTATAACTTCTTGAGGTCATCTAAAAGCATTTAGATACTGTCCACATACACAAATAATAAACATGTGGAAACTTCCAGCAGACGATTAGATATGCAATGGGAAGTAAGGGAGCGAGGTGAAACGCGGAGAAATTTGGAAAGAGCGAACTCAGCAGGCTAATAACTACTGAAATAAATCAGTGTCTTTCCTCCCGCTCCCTCCAAACCTTCATTATCAAGCCATAAATATCCACACACACGGACAGACGTGCTGACTCTGCACACACACACACACGCGCGCGCTTAATGTGAGGTGACAGAGTGCACATGTGCAAACACAACACCCACGTCACACAAACACACCGCTCGAATGCCATCAACACACATGTACAGGAAGAAGAATTTCACCTCATGACCACAATAAACTCACATGCACAACTTACTCTATACAGCATTATTCTAGTTAACAAAGATTTTATTAAAAAATAAATGTGAAATAAAATAAAATGGTCACACTTTATTTTGAGGTCCAATTCTCGCTATTAACAAACTATTAACTATGACTTTGCTTCAATAAATCCTAATTTGCTGCTTATTAATAATTAATAATGTAGCTGGCAAGTTTGGGTAGGATTAAAGATGCAAAATATGGTCGTGCATAATATGTGCTTTATAAGTATTAATTAATAAACAGCCAATATGTTAATAACAGGTATGCTAATAAGCAACTAGTTGATAGTTTGAAACACCACAGACATTTTTTAAATAAAAAAGTGCAAAACCACAATAAAACTTCAACTAAAATTAAGAGAAAAGCAGAAAATATCAAATTAAGATTAGTTTCGAAACTAATATTAGTCTCGATCATGAAAATAACTATATTACCAACTACCTAGTGCCTATATTTATATTATTATTATTAATTTTACAATTTCATAATTTATATTTAAGAATTATTATTTATTTTGTAATTTAATCTTTTAATTTTTATTTATATTATTAATGTTTGTTTAATTTGTTCACCATTTTATTTGTATTTATTTTATGCATGTCTTTTATCTGAAGAACGTTACACCAGTGGAAAGCAGACGGAAAACAACTCAAGAGAGACAGAAGGGAAAAAAATATGACAAACATGCCGCAGGCCAGGCTCGAACCTGCAACCACCGCTAGACGCACATCCTTAAACTCGAAAAAATAATGTACAGAGGCATTTCTGTATGTAACAGACAGACTTACATGGGGTTTGACGGGTCTGCGTGATGTCCTGGTGGCCTGACCACAGCAAAGCCGTTCTGAAACATTGAAACCAACATGTCATTAACTGCACATTTACCAGTCGCCTCTCACACAGAAACCATGTTTTCACCAAACTGCTTCAACAAGTGGGCCTCCGCTTTCAGTTAAAGCAATAAAGTCGTTTCCCTGAAACATCCCCTATAACCTTCATTAAGTTTAATTACCAGCAGGGGACTCAAGTGATTGAACTATTCTTTTATGGTCGTTACAGTTTTCCACGTCTTAATCAGCTTGATCTGGTCGGTTTGCTACTTGGTTAATTTTTATTTGATGCAACGGTAATTACAAAGACCCTCTGAAGGAAATGAGTATGTAATTCTGATTAGTTGACACATGGTCAGAGAGTTTTGAGCCATGTCAGAATTACAATAATTAGTTATAGACGACTCAGTTCATGTAATATTATACCAAAATACATGTTTCAGTTTGATATGCTGTTTTCCCATAGCCAGTGGTAGTTGGTATGGTTTCTTTTTTCGATGCATTGTGAGAGGCAAATTACTGCAAAGCATTTCACTCTGTGTCTAAGGAAGTAATTATCTCAGAGTTGTCATCTTGTAATTATGGTAATTTCAATGCAACGTGAACACGCATAATACTTAATTTTCTATAACTGCACAGCCAGTGTTGTTGTGCAGCTTATGAGAGCATTTTTCAGCAGCATTAGATGTAGACCAGTTTTACTGAAAGTAGTGAATATCAAAATATCAACAAGCTACTTTTTCCAATGAGTTGCAATGTACTGTAGCTAAATCATTGTATTTATCACACTGAGCAAGCTGAGGAAATAAGGACACTCTGTCCTCATACTTACTGAACTCTGCATCATTTTAGTGAATCAGTTTGTTTGCATGGTTTCACTGGTCACATGAACGATTCAGTCATTCATTTTGACACGTGCACTGAAATATTTAGGCTACTGACTTTTATCACAACATTGCAATGCTTTCTTTTTCTTGTTGTACTGTTGATGGTAATTTTGCAGCAAACTATTTTTGTTTAAAAGGTCTATTCTAAATGACGAGTATTTCGTAGTTTTGGATATTGTTTTGTACAGACCTTGAGCTCTCCTTTAGCCACTCTGAAGGCCAGCTCTGTCACGCTCCCAGCTGCCATGCGGGACGCTGTAGATGTGTGCATCTCATTCCAGATGGTGTCGTTGTCCACCTGTCGAAATACAAGCATGGTCAGCAAACAGCACAGGAGAAGCCTAAAAATCTGATGATTTATTTGTAAGGGTATAATGGAACCACTTTTGAATGAAGTGAATCTAAAAGTGAACCATGTATAAAGTTATTAAAAGAAAGAGTAGACTCTGAATCATTGAAATGAGTCATTTTTAAAACTAATCCCAAGCCGTTTGATGTTGACATCAAAGTGAAACATTAGCATATTGTCGCCCACTCTTTTTGTGCGTTGGTCTGAATGAAAATGCTAATTGGTGCTGCTATTGTAGCGGTTAAAATAATGGTTTCCCCGGTAATGCTGTACACAAAGCAGCACTGAACTCACAAACACTGCTTCATCAGACATTACAAACATGATGAGACGAAAATTAGACCAATCGACCAATCACCACAGATTAGCGCCACGCAAAAAAGGGGTCTGGAAAAATGTATTGTTTAGCGAATCGTTTGGAAGTCATTGAGCAAGTAAGGTAAAAATAAAAGCATATTATAAGACAATGAAAGTGTTTTTTGACCTTGCACGCATGTTAACCTGTCATTGGAGACTCCCAAAACCAAAATATGAACCTTTCATTACCCATAATAGGGGCACTTTAAAAGTCAACGAATTTGCAACAGCTGAATGTAACATTTTTGGCTAGCTCTGAAGAACATGTAATTTAAGCCACAAAATAAACCTGCAAAATGAACTGTGCAAAAAGCATTTTGAATGTCTCCAGCACGTTATCTAACAGTTCTCACGCATGTTATCATGTCTGTCAAAAACATAGGTTGGGCATCCGTTGGAATAGTGAATACTAAAAACATTGACATACTGTAACACTCTTTTCACAGGCTAATAAATAAATAATTTTACCATACAGTCCATCTGATTTCAAATCAACATCATTTGAATCATAAAAACATCAGTGTCTGTCAAAAAATAACATGTACAATATACACTAGTATTTATGAGAAGCAGAGGTCCAGTGACTATGTGCCAACCACACTATTAGAGGCTTCGACTACACCATTGCTTTCGAAGAGGAAAGATAAAATAGCCTAAAAACACGGTTGTCAAAGATGATAACATACCTAGCACACAATGCACTCGAGTATAAATGAATGCTTCCCTCGCAGAAATTCAACTTCTCTGTTGTTTAAAAAATTTATAAAGTTATTTACAGTAATGTTCCAAAAAATCAATCTTTTTCTTCAAAAAAAAAAATCAATTTTTACATTATTTGTTGCATTTAATTATCCCTTTGCAGACTTTGAGTCATCCACTTAGATGTAACCAATCTGCATTGCTCCAGTGATTTATGTGCATCTCAACCCGAGTTAACACTTGATATTGTGAATGTTTCACAGTTTTTTGCAGCGAGTAAATGCCTCCACCCAAGCCCTGGCTCATGTAATCCCTTAGCGCAGCATACATGACAAATAATCTATGTCAGTCACCCATTCCGCCAGAATAAAATGATGTAGCTGAATTGTCTTGGCGTACACTAGCACATTTATCATTATGACAGCCGTGATCAACGTTCATAAATCTGCAAAGCCGCAAACAGCGGTTCAACTGAAGGGCACGGCTGCACGATGCCAGCGTTACATGCCGTTTGACGGGCACATGCAGAAAACTGATGCAATAGAGATGTGCTCGTCAACAACAACCGCAGAAGACAAGACGAGGTGGAATCTGAACTCACATTTTAACCATCTTCATTTTAATCCACAATTTAAACCAATCTTACTGAGCGTAATCCTATTCAAATGAATGAATAACCAGCTGTATGCTTTCAAACAGATGGTAATGCTGGAGAATTATGACGAAACATGTTTATCCAACCATATTTGTATAAAGATCACTCATGTGTGCTAAAGTATTTAGATGCTTATTTTTGTTGTAAGCATCCACAAGGCGAAGTGTGTGTTACAAATTACTGAACATAAACTACATTTCGAGAATACACTAAAAGAAAGAGTCTGGAGTGACCGAAACTATAAATAGATTTCCTGTTATGTGTCATACTAATGGTATGTTTAAATATTCTTTGTGTGTGGTCTCCATATTGCCATAAACATGGCCTCTCATCGCTACAACGACTTGTAGGTTATGCATATTATTATGCCTAAAATGTTATATTTTTCACTAGTTTATGTTTTTCTAAAAAAGTTTTCAAAGGCTGCACTTATTTGATCAAAGATACAGTAAAAACAGTAATACTGTAAAATATTATTGTAATTTAAAATACCTGTTTTTTTTGTTTTTTTGGGGGGTGGGGGATGGGGGGGTTGTTAATCTGTTTTAAAAACGTAAAGCTGAATTTTCAGATTCCAGTCTTCAGTGTCACATGATCCTTCAGAAAACATTCCAATATGATGATTTGCTGACCAAAAAAAACATTTGATATTTCATTGATTACTATCAGTGTTGAAAACAGCCGTGCTTATTAAAGGAACATATGCTTTTTTTGAAAATAGGCTCATTTTCCAACTTACTACCAGTTGAGTTTTACCGTTTTTGAATCCATTCAGCTGATCTCCGGGACAGACGGTAGCACTTTTAGCTTAGCTTAGCATAGTTCATTGAATCTGATTAGACCGTTAGCATCACACTCAAAAATGACCAAAGAGTTTCAATATTTTTCCTATTTACAACTTGACTCTTCTATAGTTACATCATGTACTAAGACCGATGGAAAATGAAAAGCTGTGATTTTCTATGCAGAAAATGCCTAGGCCTATTTAAAAAAAAAAAAGTGTTGTGTTCCTTTAATATTCCTTTGGAGACTGTAATAGGATTCTTTTGATTCTTTGGTAAATATAAAGTTGAAAGGTACAGCCTTAATTTGACACAGAAATCTTTTGTGACATTAGAACGTCTTTATTTTTTACTTCTGTTTAATTCAATGCATTGATGAATAAAAGAAGTATTAATTATTAAAAACTATTTTGAAATGTACTAGATTTAAAGGGTGTTTAAATGCAGTTGCTAGGGTGTTCTGATTGGTTGCTAGGGCAATTTGGCACAGTTTCTTAGTTGTTGTGGGTAGTTGCATAGCTACATTTGTGTGTTTTTATCACACACTGGCACAAAACAGATCTTTTCGCACACACTTGAGCAATCTGATCTTTTTAAATCAGATGTTTTAGTATGTGCCACTTTCAAATACCTAATTATCCTCTCAAGTCTTGGTTGCAATTTGTTGCAAAGTCATTTCTGCTTTCATGGAGCAAATGTCATGGCAAGTGAGCAATAAGAAGGAGAAAATATCCCTTACATTTGCACATCACATAATATAACATTATAACTAGTGGTTGACCACTTCTTTTTGATAGCTGGTGGCAATATTTCTTAGGGTTGAGGGTGCCTGATGCTTGATGCACTATTTATTTTGATAATAGTAATTAACACATGAATATTAATTTCTGCAATTAGAATGACATTTATTTTATTTGAAAATATTGAGATTTGTTTTTATTCAAAACTTTAAAAATCTATAACACAAACAGATGTGTACTTTTGTTATAGATATCCGTAACTCTATTATAGAATTTTTCTGTATTTATGCTTTTCATCAAAACACTTTAACAGGGCACACTGGGAATCATACTCTCAAATAAACACCAGCTAACACTAATTTCACACTGGCTACCGTTAACTGTTTGTTTACCAACATTCTTCAAAACGTCTTGTTTTGTGTTCAACAGAAGAAAGAAACTCATACAGGTTTAGAACAACGTGAGGGTGTGAAAAATTTAACAAAATGTCATATTTTGGTGAACTATGCCTTTAATTGGGAAGCCAGGCGCTGCAAAACCGTAATAAAACTGACACGTTTTCATAGGAATACTTCTTACGTGCAAGTCTATAGGATATTTATCATGCGTTTTATCAGCTGCCAAGTGATAAATCATAAATCGATTTGAGGTATAATTCAACTTAATACATGTGATTTGAACAAACCCCAAACTCTGAGTGGTAGCAATAGCGATGCTTACTTTAGTAAGAGAAAAGAGACCATCATTACTCTATAAAACTGCATTCATAAGCGGCAGGAGAGTACGGGGTGGCCATGAGAAGAAAGAATGAGGTTATACATTCCCCTCTCTCCCTTTTGTTTGTTGCCCTGTTCCCCACATCTTCCTTCTCTCTTTTCTCTTTCATTTTCCCTCATCCTCTTTTTTTGCCGAACTTGCATTGCTTGTGGTTTGGCACTGTGAACAATGAGAGGGCTGGAATTTCTTTTATCCTTCATGGCACATATTGTTCTAATCATTCCACATGGACCTGCTCTGAGCTTGATCGTCAGAGTGAAGTTTTCAACTTTTTCTCCAAATTTTCAGCCGGGGTTCTGCCCGGATAAACTGCCCTGGGACCAGTGCTCTCTGAACTCAGATCTGTCACAGAATGGTCCACTTGTGCCATATAGACTATCAGCTAGTGGTTTCTTCTAGAGCAGGTGTCATGTGGGCTTTCTTTGAGGAAACTCAGTGGCCACAAATGTCATGATCACTGTTCTTAAACCGAAAATTACAAATGGGACACTCTACGGTGTCATGTGCTTCACAAGATTGATCACCATTTTGTGCTTGTTTTGCCCAGTTTTCACACTGTTTACTTAAAGGGATAGTTCATCCCAAAATGGAAATACTGTTACTTATCCTTTTGTTGTTCTAAACACATAAGACTTTTGTTCAACATGGAAACACATTATGTTTAACGAAACCTGAGATTTTTGTTCCTCCACTGAAAGTCCATCACAGATTTGATGCTTTAAAAAGTTAATAAATACACTGTAAAAGCAATTAATATGAATAGAGAGATTTAAGCTAAGTATTCTGATTAAACACAACCGCTTTATTTAATGAACAGATTTAATTTCGGCTTTTATTCATATGAACACTCATCAATATACAGTATATTCATCGAGCACATCACATATGGTAAACAGAAGCTGAAACATGACTGTTCGAGGTGAACCAATGAGGTTTACTCTTATGAATGAGATTCTGTATACCATATTTGATGAAATTTATGCATGCGTGCTGAGCAATGTATGCTTTTGCATTTTTTGGATGTGTTAAAGTTTTGTTGTGTAGACTTCCAAAAGATTGCCAAAAAATAAAAGAATATTAAACATATTTCCATTTGTGTTTGAAAAAGAACATAATTATTTTTTTTTAAGCATTGTCTGGGCAGATAACAATCTCTAATAAAATGTTTTTGCATTATATCCCTTTCAATTTATGAAATATGTTAAAATATCAAATAGATGTGCCATAAATGAACTAGAATTTAAGATTTTTTTCCCCGTAAAAAACTATAGTAAGCATTTGTATGTGAGAAAGCATTTAGCAGTGCTTGCTTTTTGTCACTTTTTTTCAGAATCAGACCTTAATATGTATTTTATAAGTACTAATAAACAGCTAATATGTTAGTAATATGCATGCTCATAAGCAACTAGTTAACAGCGAGAATTGCTTCCTAAACTAAAGTGGTCCCACATGGTCTATTATTACTTATAGAAGATGAACCTAATTAAAAATGTGTCCAAACACAACAGAAAATTATGTTTTAATATGGCAAAATATGTGGTAATATTCCATTTGATAGTCCACTTTCTACTAACTATAAGTAACTTTGCAACTACATGTCAACTAGCAGAAAGTCAGAGTATGAGCAGAATGTCTGCATAATATCTGTTAACACTTTATTTGATGATCCACCAACAGATGTTCTCCTGACTATAAGTAACTCTGCAAGTATATGCCAACTTTTTCTACAAACTCTAACAGTCTAATAATACTCTAATTAGAGTTAGCTGACATATAGTTGCAAATTAATGAGTGGTTGTTGACATATTGGAAAGTCACTTATGCAGTGATAGTAAATAGTGTTGAATGCGGACTATCAAAATAAAATACAGTCACATGTTTCTGAGTCATGCTCATATGCACATACTAATTCATAAGATGGGTTAAGTCTTACTGCATGTGCCCAAAAATGAAAATACTAAAACATTCTTTGCTAAAACCGCTGTAATTCCTCTTTCTATAGCAATAATAATAACTGAATTAGTGCTGTCAACCAATTAATCACGATTAATCACACCCAAAAGTTTTTGTCTACATTATATACAATATGTATGTGTACTTTGTATATTTATTATGCACATATAAATACTAGTGCAGTCAAATGATTAATCCCAATTAATCGCATTCAGAATAAAATCAAACATTATATATACATATATTTAATATACAAACAAAACATTTTTTCTTAAATATATACATGCAGGCCTTTGTATTTATGCAGTATTTGTATTTATATAGCCTACATAATAAATATACACAGTACATTATGTAAACAGAAACTTTTAATTTGCATGCAATTAATCGTTTGATAGCACTAAAATTAAATTTAGTAATACACTAGCCACCAACATATCATGCATGCCTACTTAACTTCCAATTTAACATGTTTCTTGCAGGGTTATTGCCAGGTTATGGAGTGTGTGTGTGTGTGTGTGTGTGTGTGTGTGTGTGTGTGTTTTCACTTACTCCGACTCCCCCACAGGGCAGCATGACGAACATCCGCTGTGACAGTATGCCTGTTGGACACAGAGTGACGTCAAGCAGATTAACTGTCATTCTCGCATTTGCTGCTTGACATCTCCAACCCTTTAGTCATTTTGAAAGTCGCTTATATTCGTGTGCTGGTGTGCGTGTGCTTTGAAAAATGAGGTGCCGTGCTGGCCAAGCTGCAGTTGACTCACATCTATCAGATGTGAATCATGTGTGTGTGTGATGATGATGTGTTACCGGCCAGTTTGCGATTGTCCAGTTTGAGGCGGTTGAGTGGATTGGTGCCGTAGAGCAGAACGTGGCGCTCACTGTGGACAGACTGTAACTCCTCTAGAGTGGCCTTCCTGCCCCGAATACTCTGCAGAGGAAGCAAACACATCAAAGACATGAGACAGGATCTTCATGGTGTCAGAGCTGGAGTTATTAAAAGCAGGGAGGCTTTCAGATACCTTTATTTTTAAATATAATGAAAGTGAATGGAGCGCCACCCTCTCGTGATCATGGCTTATAAAGTTTTAAGTTTGGATTTTTTTATTACACCAGTGCATCGATTCACTTCAGAAGGCCTTTATTAACCCCCAAAGCCGTGTGGAGCAACTATTATGATGGATGGGTGTGCTTTTTTGGGCTTTGTAAAAATCTCAACCACCATTCAAAGCCATTATAAAGCTTGGAGGAGCCAGAACAATTTTTAATATAACTCTGATTGTATTTGTCTGAAAGAGGAAAGTCACATAAACCTAGGGTGAGTAAATCATGGGGTCATTGTCATTTTTGGGTGCACTTTCCCTTTAAAACCAATTGAGACCTGGATGCTCATGACACTGGACACCCAGTTTGTGAAGGAATCATTCAGACCCGTTTTGTGAACTCATTTTTAAATAGCCGGTAACACTTTATTTTGATAGTCCACTTTAGACACTCTACTACCTGTAAGTAACTTTGTAACTACATGTCTACTACATGTCAACTAATTCTCATTAATTCACAACTACATGTCTATAACTCTCAGAGTAGACTGTTAGGGTAGGTTTAGGGTTAGTAGAATAAGTTGACATATACTTGTAAAGTTTCTGATAGTCAGTAGGTTGTATATTGTGCACTCATCAAAATAAAGTGTTAGAAGATATTAATCAGACAGTCTAATAATACTCTAATGACTGCTAGTTGACATGTAGTTACAAAGTTACTTACTGTTAGTAGAATGTCTAAAGTGGACTATCGAAATAAAGTGTTACCAAATAGCCACTTAAAAGAAATACTTCACCCATAAATTAATATTGTCTTCATTTAGGCTGCTCACCCTCCACTTGTTCCACAACGTATGAGTTTCTTTTTTCTTTTAAACAAACATAAAGAGAAACAAAGATATTCTGAAGAATGTTGGTAACTAAAGTAGAAATAGTTTGGTCCCCCCACACTATGCAAGTAAATGGCTACTGACAACTGTTTGGTTACCAACATTCTATATTTTTGTGCATTAAAAAAAACAACTCACACTTGAGGGTGTGTAAATGAAACTTTTGTGGTGAACTATCCCCTTAAATTAAGCTCTGTTAGCTTAGTTCCTGTAGCTTCAGAAGACTATAATATAGTGGACTATAATACAAATATATCAGATGTGTGATATAAACTACTTTTGTAATACCTTTATGGTATATTTTGTCATGTTGAAGCTTTACAGAGGCTTATTAACATAAATGTTATTAATAAAGGCCTGTAATTATTTTTGCATTTGTCATACAGGTTTGTTACAACATTGGGGTGAATGAATGATGACAGAATGTTGATTTTGGGCTGAACTGTGCCTTTAATGTAAATGTGTTCAAGAGAATGCTGAAAATAATGGTAGGACAGATTACTCAGCGCCCCCTTCAGGTAAGGAGAGGGAGTTCAAGCAGTGATTACCTCACACTGGCCCCTGAGGCCCCTTTCCTGCAGACGTGACCAGATGCTCTGGATTCTCCCAGCATGCTCTGGATGGCTGCTGTTGTCTCCACATGTACACTGGTGCTTCAGCATTTGGGAGTCATACACCAGACCTGCACATACACACACAGTGTCAGTGTAAGTGTATCATCTGCTGCAGGCTGCCGTGTGTGATTGGTGGAGATGTACCTGTGGTGAAGCGCGGCTGGCTCTGGGGCGGCTCCGGGGCCGTGGTCAGAGGCAGGGATTTGTCCGGCAGCGTTAGTGAGGTGGAGGCTGGAGATGACTGTGTACGAGAGAGCGGCCGGTGAGCGCCGCCGAGCATCATGGGTACCGCCAGTGTCTCCATGTGAGCCGTCTGTCTGCGCAGCTGCTGGAGCTGCTTTTGTGTTTCCCACAGACGAGACTGTGAAAGAAAGCATGTTTCATGAATGAACTCTCCAGCAGCTAACTCTCTTAAGTGTGTATTAAGACATAATATTTTATTTTGCAAAGTATTACTACATGGGAAAAAAATTATTTAAATTTCTGTAATATCACACAAGTATGATACAGTAAATGATACATGAATGGTACTTACACCTTATAGTAGGCTATTTAAATTAAAATGAACTTTTTTTTGGTATTGTATTACCTTTTTTCTCGTATCAGAGTAATGAACCTCTAAAGGAAATTATATTGAATAATGAAATTATAATAATGAGAATATCAAACAAACACAAAAATAAAACACTGATACAATTGTAAATGGCAACTGGAGGAAAAAACATACTAAAACTAAAAAAGTAAACAAAAATATATGTATTTTTTTTTTATTCAGCAAGGATGCATTAGATTGTCCAAAAGTGACAGTAAATGCCTTTATAAAATTATAAAAGATATCTAAAATTCTGAAAAAAATAAAATAAAAAAATCAGTTTCCTCAAAATTATTCGGCAGTACAATGCTTTCAACATGTTTTCAGTAATAATCAGAAATTATGCTAAAATTCAGCTTTTATCGAAGGAATAAAATACATTTTACCATATACTAAAGTAGAAAACACTTATTTTAAATTGTAATGACTAAATGCCTGTTGTTGGACAAGTTTTATTACTGCTTTAGCAGTACTCTCACGCTCTCCGGGAGTCACAAAATCAGAGCTCTGGTCCTTAGACCTCAATCTCCTAATTCTTGTGACCACCTTAAGAAGTGTTGTCCAAGATGAAAACCTTGACAGACGATCAAGAGTTTCTGCACAGTCATTACTTCTTGTGACAAAAACATTAACTGCTTTAACCTCTGGATCACCGACCATTAAGTCAATTGTTGGAACGGATTCCTCATAGACTTCCTTCCACAAAAAATTTGGGACCAGTTTGTTGACAAAATATCGGATGCACGAAGTCCCCTAGAGGCATAATCAGCCGGATTTTCTGTCGTGTCAACATAATGCCACTGGTTCAGTTTGGTGTTCTCTCTTGTCAACTGTACTCTGTTTGCCACAAACACATGGAGACTTCATGCTTCATTATTGATATATAAAAGAACAGTCAGTCCAAAAGAACTCATTATCAATTTCAATCTGGAGCTCTGATTTTAGTAGAACACTCAATCTGACTGCAGTCACAGCAGCTGAAAGTTTCAGGCGAGGAATACTTGTAACCTTTGATGGAGCAACTCTAGCCTTGGCCATGATGAGACTGCAATGGACTCTATTTTTGTTATTCTTATATCTCAAGTAAGAACACGCACCATATCCGATAGTACTAGCGTCTGAGAAATGATGCAATTCTATTCTCACAGTCTTGCCAAAATCATGTGGATAATAACACCTTGGAACTGAGACTTCTCTCAATCTTTGAAGACCCATCTTCCATTCTTCCCAACATGGATACAAGTCTTCTGGAAGGAAATCATCCCATCCTATACTTTTGCAACACAACTCCTGCATTATACACTTCCCGCTTAAAGTAAATGGAGCCACAAACCCCAAGGGATCATACAAAGAAGCTATAACTGACCCTTACATTGTTATTTATTTGCAACTACATCTACGTCTACTAACTCTCAGAGTAGATTGTTAGGGTAGGTTTAGGGTTAGTAGAATAAGTTGACATATACATAACTAGAAGACATTAAGCAGACAGTCTACTAATACTCTAAAGACTGCTAGTTGACATGTAGTTGCAAAGTTACTTACTGTTAGTAAAATGTCTAAAGTGGACTATCTAAATACTTTTTTACTTCTAAATGATATGTGATAACATATTGGCAGATGTTTTTGGCCCAGCAAAACATCTTCTCGTGCATGTTTATTCAGGTTTGGTGTCTGGGTCTAACCTGGTTGATGATGAGGGTGTGTTGAAGGTTGAGTTGCTCCTCTTGATTGTCTAACTCCGCCCTCGCCCTGCCCTGGTGGGCATCGCCTGGCCCCACCTCCTCGGAGTCCATGTCCTCTGACGGGATCTGCCTGAGACGAGGCTTCTCGCTGGATTTCGACATGAGCTGCGGGACACAGACAGAGATCCGGATCAATCCACAAACTTGTATGACATGTCTTGAATGAACAAGCATCTGTATGTCAAAAATCATGGCATTATTCCTGTGAAGTGAGGCGACCAGGTGCGATGTGTACCTTGCCCAGGTGAGTCTGCTGCTTGAGTCTCTCCAGGAGCTGAGCGCTGTGCTGCTGCTGCTGGAGCAGGTGAGGGTGGAGCACACGGGGACTCTGGGGCAGCGGTTCAGAGCGGGTCCGGCTCAGAGGCTTATGAGGACCAGACGTGCCGAACTGCAGGGGAACTGGACCCAGACCTGGAACTGATCACAAACAGCAGGGACAAATCTGATTATACTTTCATAAAAACAGAAGGAGATGAAAGCATAATATTCCAGCTAGATATCAAAATATAATGCCACATAGTTTAGATCACACAAAATGGAAAATAAACATGATCCGCAATGGCTTAAATGTAACAATAGATGAATGTGACATCAGGAACTTATTCATGAATTATAAATACATATTGATTTTGTTTTTAAATATTACATTGTACAGTTTTTTTTTATGTTTAGGTTTTCTTAATAATAATAACTTTTTTTTGATAAATAAAATCTGATAAATATAATAAATAATAAAATAAATATTACCATAATATTCACAATATTGAAAGACATCTCTTATGCTCAAAGGTGCTGTTTATTTTATCACAAATAAAAATTGACTGTGACATAGCAACAAAAACATATAAATTTTAAATTTTTATAATATATATATATATATATATATATATATATATGTGTGTGTGTGTGTGTGTGTGTTTGTGGGTGTATTCATATATATTGCACACATGTATAATATTATTGTGGTTTTTTTTATTTATTAGATTTTTTATAATGCATAGCTGAAATTTCAGTATCATTAAAACGACTTTACCTTCACTGTCACTACTAATCAATCTAATGTCTCCTTGGTTTATTAAAACTATTAATAAAACTAAATAAAATAAACCTTACTGACTCTAATATATATTTTTTTCTTTTGTCCTATATTTGTTTGTTGTGTAAAAAAATATAAAAACTACACACTATGAATATGAATACAAAAAAAATTAAATAAATAAAAGTAGTTTATATTCTGAGAATAATTGTGAGACCACTAGATGGCGCACACATAAAGCATATAGTACTTCAGCAGCATTTCTACCCAGTCAAACTTTGCGTTCGGATCTCTTACCAGCCAGGAGAGGGGTGTGTACGAGTCCAGAGGGCTCCAGGATGAGGACGGGCTGCATGAGCGGCCCGCTCTGATCCTCCACACCCAGAGGAACCAGCACCGGAGACGCTCCTGACACCACCGGCACACGACCCAGCTTCAGAGAGCCCAGCTCACTCTCCACCTGCAGAGACCAGCTCACATCACGCTACCAGCTTCTGAGCAACCTACAGCCTCAAATAACTGAGGAAACTCCCATGAGTACTAGCATTACCCCTGCAGAAGTACATTACAGTGATTCTATAGACTCAGGTCAGTTGTGACAAGTTTAAAAAAATAATACTAAACGTAAATAAAATAATGCAACTAAGACGTGCAGCTGAGAACTAGTGTGTCAGTTTATTTCATATGGAAAGTATTACATTTGTTACTTTTATTTGAATTATACTTACGTAATCAGAGACTTTTAAAATTCAAAGTTGTATTTTTTTAATGTTTGACAAGCGTTTCCCTGGCATATACTTTAGGTACACTAAATATTTTGGATTTAAAGACTGATTTTATTCAAAGATCATACAATCCTCATCAACAGTGACATTTAAACATCTTAAGAAGATTTGCACAAGTAGTACTGCAAATAAAGTTTAATTATCATTTTTATATCACTAAGTCTCAAGCGATATGTCAATACATTTGTTAATAGGTTTAAACTGAACTATACTTTGCAAAGTCAAATTAAAAATTGTACTTTACTAGTACATTTTTTAATCATTATATTTGGATAATCTTTCATCATATTTGAAAGAAGTAAACTTATTTTGATGAGTTGACTAACAAACTAAAGCACATGTAAAGTACTTCATTGTAAGTGTAACTGCAGTACTGATCACTGACTGGCTGTCATGCTGACTGGGATACCTTGGTGTTTGCGGGGAGGCCGAGCGTGATGGTGGGCAGACTCGAGGGATTCTGCACTGTGAAGTGAGCTAAAGAGCCGTCCTGCAACAGCAGCCTCTGAGCCTGACACACACACACACACACACACACCAGGAACAAACGTAACACAGGAATTAGAGGGGAAATATCAGCTAAAATAAAAAACAAAAACAAAAAAAAAACCTCGCACAGTGAACATTTTACTTTCGCTAACACTTTATTTTAGGATCTCTTAACTAGTTCCTTATTAGCATGCATATTACTAGAATATTAGCCTTCTATTAACCACATTAAGCACATATTAATGCCTTATTCTACACTAATTCCGCACTAACTATTAATAAGCAGCAAATAAGGAGTTTATTGAAGTAGAAGTCGTAGTTAATAGTGAATAAGTGTTTTTTTTTCATATCAGTATTCCATAATGTACAATATTTGATTACTATTATACACAGTCGGCCTAGTTTTGGGTAAAAGTTGCTAATATAATTTTTTTGATTTTTGATTTTTTTTAATGAAAAGCAACTAAAATCATCTTGTTTTGTTTATACATCTTACATATGTATGTATATATATATATATATATATTAGCAAAGCATTATTCATGCATATAATTTATGTATACCTTTTTATTTGATGTTGATTTGTTTTATAATAATCAGCCTTAACATTTGGTCACATGTTAGTTTGGGGACCAATTAAATATTAAATAACTATTAACTAAGGTAGTATAAGTAAGGTAGTTAAGTTTAAGTATGAGGTAGAGTTAAGGGATCTAAAATATGGTCAGAATAAGACATTAATATGTACTTTATAAGTACTAATAAACAGCCAATATGTTATTCATGTGCATGCTAATCAGCAACTACTTCAACTGGATCCTACTGAAAAGTTATTCAGTTGAAGAAATAACTATATTTTGTTGATTAGGCATTTTGAAAGAAAAGGAAAAGGCAATTATAAATGTTTATACAATGCCCAAGATATTAATTTCCATGAGGAAAATACTGACCCTTAATAAAAAAAGTTTAAAACACCTATGTGATCTCCTCTTGCGTGCGACCCATCAGAGAGATGTGCATTTATGCAAGCCCAAAAATGGAGTAATGAAGAGATGAGGAGGCTTGGGATGGAAACGGGAGATTGGGTGTCCTGGCAGCTGCCTGCAGCTGTCCTTCTCCAGTGTCTTTGTTTAAAACATGTCATTATGCCAAAGGGAGGCGCGAAGCAGGAAACAAGCCCTGTCGAGCTTCGCTTTCTCAACAAACACCCCGAACAAACAACTCCTACTGGAGGTATATTAAAGCAATAGTTCACCCAAAAATGAAAATTCTGTCATCATTTGCTCGAGTAGTTCCAAACCTGTATGAATTTCTTTGTTCTGCTGAACACAAAGGAAGATATTTTGAAGAAAGTTTGTAACCAGGCTG
>JAUMHE010000080.1:2831476-2844377 GCA_032359235.1 Enteromius mattozi
TAGTTGACATGTAGGTGCAAAGCTACTTATTGTCAACAGATTGTTCAAAAGGGACCATCAAAATAAAGTGTTACCACTTATTTTACTGCAATGTACATACATATACAAGAAAAAGAAGACCTGAGCACATCTTGACAAATCCTATTTCAATGCAAAAAATGTCTACTACTAAATTTAACTACTGACAAGGATTAAGAAATGTTGCATCACCCACAACAGCAGCCTTAGAAGTAATTTTTTCAGTGTGTAAGGAGAGCTTATACACAAAAAAGTACATAACGTGTTCTCATGAACTGTACACAATACCAATAAGAACGAAAATAGTGTTCATTTTGACTTGCTCCATTTTATAAAGGTTTTTACAAAAGTATTTTAGGAAATTTCAGTCCTGAATGTTTGTCCAACTTGAAAATATTTTCTGATGTTTTTGCGGATGAGGATATGGATGAAATCGAGACAGTGAAATGCAGAACAACGAGGGTGGAAAACAGGGTCAACATAATGACACAGTGGAATCCTCAGCGGCTTTACACGTCAGTTTCATTAGTTGTGTCACGCAAAACAGCGGAGCGGTGATGATACACCACAGTGGCAATGAAGACCCTCAAGTACATGACTTCCTGTCATGCTCTGAGTCACGTCCAGGAATCATAGAAAACAGTCAGCCCTCTTACACTCAGAAAGATTGATGAAGAGAAAAAGGAAAACTGGTATAAGTGTGGACAGGTCGACAAAAAATACCACCTGTGGACCAGTGAAAATAAAACCTGAACCCAAATCATTCACATTCTTTTTATTTCTTTATCTTAATTTTTTATCAATTCAAATTACAATGTACTTTTTATCAACCCAAAGTCTATTTCCATTTCCATTTTTGCCATGAAATAAAACATTTAAAAAAGTAAAAAATTCTGACAAAATAACACACAACTTGGTCTTACAAAATAATTTATGTTATGAAAACAGAATTGCAAGTGCTCAAATCACAACTCTGAAGAAAAAAAGTCTGAATTGGGAGAAATAAACTCCCTAAATTCTTGTGTTCTTCGCGCAATCTCACAATTGAACAGACCATGAAAAATAAAGGGGAAAAAAATACATAGTTGCCACTTTCTATCTCACAAGTAGGAGTTTATTATATAATTTATTTATTTATTCTTTTATTTTATTTTATCTTTTATTTGTACTATTTTTTGCAATTTTCGCAATTGTGCACAATTCAAAATATGTTTCTCAGAGTAAGTTTAATTTATATCTGCATCTCATGATGTAGATTTTTTCCCCCCAGAATTGACAGAAAAAAAAGCCATGCCATGGCGGAAGCTGACTTCCATTCAAAACAGACCTGCAGTTACAAACTTGATCCACCTGGTCTGAAAGCTTACAGTAGCTTTAACGTTATGAGTTATCTGTGCAACAAAAACATGATTTGTTATGATTTCACAGTATGTTCATCGTTAATCAGAGTGCTACAGTAAGGATTTCCCTGGAAATAATTTATTAATAACTGGCTATTCCATGTGTGTTTTTCCAGGAAAGGTTTGGCCTGCCATCAGCAGGTTTTTCCCTTCTGTCCTCAATATTTGTTTATTGACTGATAAGGAAGCGCAAAACATAATGACGTCCTCTAATTGAGAAAAAAGAGTGAGATTGTGTTGACATTAAGATGGTTACCAGGCAAGTATGTTTGCTCTTATGACAAATTTAACCTGTGAGAAACGTAATTATGTTCGATACCTAGGTAATGCTCAGAGGAAATTGTCTACTAGAGGTTTCAGCTAATTTCAGATGTTTCTTGAAATATCTACTGACACAACTATAGTGCTTTGAAAATGGTTTAGCTCAAACTCAAGAAACTCATGCAGTATATTTATATTAAGATATCTGACTTTTGATTGCAGACCAATTGCTAGATGACAAATTAATACAATGTAACATATACAATGATGTGTGCACACAATAAACAGAATAAACCAAGGCTACTGCATCACAAAAGGTCACCAGGTCACTGGATAAAATGACAAACACAATGCACAAAATTATTCAGCATGCACTTCCTGTGTAACTCAACGTATGCTGAAAGGTGGAAACAAATACCTAATGCTCAACAGGAAATTGATCGAAGGCAAACCACCACATGCTTGATGAGTAGTTCATGTAAACTGCGCATCTCATTTTGCGGTTTAAAAGCATAACAGAGACAAGAGGCTTTTCCATGCACTTATTTATAGATGTTTCCTATTTATTCAGTTCACTGAAGTCACCAGAGGAGGGCATCAAACACATGACCACATCTGAGAGGAACCTTCGCTACGACTCTATAAACAAACCGCTCATGTGGATAATCCCAAAATTGTTGAGGACAAAAATAGTTTTCTCATATCCTGCTCAGTATGGAGTCACACTGTCATGCCATGCTCAGAAAATATTCCAGCAATATGTCCAGACGGCTTGTGAGTGATTACAGCTGATGTGTTGTGAAAGGTTAAAAAGGTTTTGTGCCACCTACTGATGGCTTTCCATTCCAGTTATAAAATGCATTTATGAAATCAAAATTCATAGTGGAAAAAAGCATCAGTCCACTTGGACGTTTGTTTAGCACTCATGAAACCATGCAGATGGCCTGTTGACGTTGATGGTGTGGACATGTGTCTGCATGTCTGGGAATGGAGTGCTTTAAGGATCGATCTTTGTCTGAAAGGATGTGCAGCCAGGTGACCTCTTCACCCTCTTGACCCCAGGGCTTCATGTGAGCCGGCCTCTGGGAGAACATGATGATGAGAGATCACGTTTCCTGTCACCATTCAGGGCTGACCGGATTAATTAGTGGTGCTGCTAAGACAAGCATCACTAAAGCGGTTGATCAAAGGGTTTCTTTCAGGAATCAGATTTAGAATTTTTGCCTGAATGTTAAAATCTGGGTGAAACAGTGTTACAAAGACTTGCGAATAAGATTTTTGAAACAGGCCAGTAAGTAACTACCCAGAACATTAAGCAATCTCTTAACAGCACCCTAACATCCACCCTAAGCACCTAGTAACCTCTTAACAACACCCTAACATCCACCCAGAGCACGTAGTAACGACTTAACAACACCCTAATATCCGTCCAGAACACCTAGTAACCACTTAACAACATCCTAAAATCCACCCAAAACACATAGTAATGACTTAACAGCACCCTAATATCCATCCAGAGCACCTAGTAACCACTTAACAACACCCTAACATCCACCCAGAGCACCTAGTAACCACTTAACAACACCCTACCATCCACCCAGAGCACCTAGTAACCACTTAACAACACCCTAACATCCACCCAAAACACCTAGCAACCACATAACAACACCCTAACATCCACCCAGAGCACATTGTAACAACTTAACAACACCCTAAAATCCACCCTTAAACACCTAGTAACCACCTAACAACATCCTAACATCCAACCAGAGCACATAGTAATGACTTAACAGCACCCTAATATCCATCGAGAGCACCTAGTAACCAATTAACAACACCCTAACATCCACCCAAACACCTATCAACCACTTAACAACACCCTAACATCCACCCTTAAACACCTAGTAACCACTTAACAACACCCTACCATCCACCCAGAGCACTTGGTAACCACTTAACAATACCCTAACATCCACCCAGACCACCTAGTAACCACTTAACAACACCCTAACATCCATCCAGAGCACCTAGTAACCACTTGACAACACCCTAACATCCACCCAGAGCACCTAACAATCACTTAACAACACCCTACCATCCACCCAGAGCACCTAGTAACCACTTAACAACACTCTACCATCCACCCAGAGCACCAAGTAACCATTTAAAAACACCCTAACATCCATCCAGAGCACCTAGTAACCACTTGACAACACCCTAACATCCACCCAGAGCACCTAACAACCACTTAACAACACCCTAACATCCACCCTTGAACACCTAGTAACCACTTAACAACACCCTACCATCCACCCAGAGCACATAGTAACGACTTAATAACACCCTAACATCCACCTTTGAACACCTGCAACCACTTAACAACACCCTACCATCCACCCAGAGAACATAGTAACGACTTAATAACACCCTAACATCCACCTTTGAACACCTGCAACCACTTAACAACACCCTATTATCCACCCAAGGACCATCTAGCAACACACTAATATTCACCCAGAACACCCAGAAACCTCTTAACAACACCTTCACATCTACTCAGAACACCTAGCAAACACTGATCAAGGACCAACTAGCAACACATTAATAATATCTACCCTGAACAACTAGCAACCACATAGCAATCCCCAAGCAGCTATTAAGTGATGCCTTAGCAAGACATTAACATTAAACACATTAAGCACATTAACTCACCCAAAATACCTTAGCAACATATTTGTTTATCATTGTTTGACCATAAAGGTTGTTCTTTCCCAAACTTACGCCACTGGCCTCCAAGCTTTCTAATGGGCTATTTATGTGTCAAATTCTCCTTTGCTGTTTACATTTGATTTATCAAAACACATATTTCATACAGTAGCTGTAAGGAAACATAGACATTTTATGCAAAGTATTCCAAAACGAACTATTTGCAGCAATTTTATTTTATTTTTGTTGTTTTTTAAGTAACATCCCATGGACATCTAAGCTGATTGTATCTTCGCTGCTTAAACAACGAGAGCGATATCAGTTTGCAACATGTGGAGGTCCAGATGGACGGACAGTTCAGTCCGGTTACCAATGCTGGATGATCCGAGGGTTGCCCTCAACACTCCAGTGATATTCCCAGTGGACGAGAGGATGGATACAGGACAAGCCAGCGGCCGAACAGAGAGCAACTCTTCCTGCTCAGGACAGGAAAAGCTACCGCTATTCGGTCTTATCACTAATAGCACAGGCGCTCCTGAGAGACAAGGGGACAGCAGAGAGGATAATGAGAGGAAGAGGGTTTTAAATCTGTGTGTAAATGAATACCCCTCGAAACCTGGGAATCTCAGGCCACTTGAGACAAGCTTGATCACTCTGAAAACACAGACCATACAAAGAGCAAATCTGACTTGGGTTTCACATCAGCTCAGAAGCTACCGGGTGTCTTGCAATCGTGTCAAATTTCCAGGGTTTGGTCTTCAGGGATTATGACATGCTATTCATTGACTACTTCAGCAGAAACTGGCAGCACACATAACCAGAGCTTCTCCCTTTAAAGTTCAAAACTAAAGACTTCAACATATTACATGTTTACTTCCCAATTTCGATGTTAAAATGGGCATATCGCGTAGACAAAAGCGAGCAGCCATGAGATTTTGGGGAAACAGGCGCCTGCATCAGTCTGAGGGACAAATGCATCACAAGGCTGGCCACAAGGCCACTTCCTCATGGATGTGAGAAGAGGGCATTTCCTCCCAAATCTCCACCATTGGGTCTGCCATGTCCAAAAAAAATGATCAAATCCTTGAGAAAACTCTCAATGAATGCATCTTTCAGTTTCAATAAAGAAGCTTCTTGTTATTCAGTCCATGACGAGGCAAAAATACAGTAAATTAGTATTAATTCCAGTTCTAGTGACCTTTAGTAGGCAAAACCTGGTACAGACTGATGATACCTTTTTAAATGTACTAGTCCGTTAAAGAACCCAAGACCAACACAATCATTTGGAGAACTTATAATAACACTTTTAGCTAACTCTTTGATCAGAAGCAGCAAAGGAAGCTTTAAAGAAATGCATACAAGGCAGCAGATATCCAATCTTATTCCACCCACTCAGAAAACACACACCATCCCTTTATCCTCCCTTTCCACTTCTCAAACCCAAAATATTACAAACCATGTCCAAGCCATTTAAAGCCTCTCGAAAGTTCTCATCTGACATCTCGAGTATCTGACATGACCATATCTGATACAAACATTCACAGAGACAAGTGTGAAGTTTTGATGAAATATGCATCTAAATTGATCTTGTAGCACTGATTGGTGGGTTTTATGACAGTTATTCTATAATTATTGTTATATAGACAGAATTCTTCTACATATTGTGTTAATTGCATTGTAATAACATGATTAATAGTTTACAAGTTCTAGTCACTCTTGGTATGCAAAACCTGTTTTTTCCAGCCTGATGGCACCTTTTTAGATCTACTGGTGCATTAAAGAACCCAAAGCAATACAGTCATCTGAAGAACTTATAATAACGCTTTTTAGTCAACTCTGTAAAAGAAGCAGCTGAGGTACCTCTAATAACCTTCAAGAGAGTGCATGGCAGCAGATATCCAATCTTATTCCACCCACCCAGAACACACACACCAACCATCAATTTATCCTCCCTTTCCACTTCCCAAACCCAAAATATTACAAATCACATCCAAGCTATTTAAAGCCTCCCAAGAGCTCCCTTGTCTAACATCTTGAGACATCTCTCATTTTGCCTTTCCTAAGTCATGGGACTGTTTTTTTGTCCCGGACTGACACAGATGCACATATGCTGCCTGACTCACTTCAACTCAGGGTGGGTCTGTTTCCAATTTTTGCACCTCTCCACCCATAAAAAGAGACGTTACCTCCAAAAACAACAAAACAAGTGAAGAAAAACGGCTTGCATGCTGCTAAAAGTTCCCCTCCTTTTAAGACACACACCGAGGCAGCTAACAAAAGCCCTCTCCCTGAGACTCCTAAACTCTTATCAGCGCTTTCCTTCCCCTCTGCGCTAGAGCGTGGGAGCGCGGAGGAGAAAACCTGCACCCGCAAACAACAGGAGGAAGCCAGTAATCTGAGTCGAGGCGCTCCGAATGATCCCAGGCAGCGGGGGAAGAAAGACAGCCTGTGAAAGCCTGACAGGAAAGACTCGGAACGGACCGAGATGTCACAAAACTCAGTCGAAACATGAGGGAAAAGTTCTAGAGACCTGAAGCGAGCTCTTGATGATGCTTCCTGATAGCTGAAGAGAGGGGTCTTAAAACAGACACTTACCAGCAAGTCGAGCGTACATGCAGCGTGCCGGGCTCTACAGCGTCTCTATGTCCATAATCTAATGTCTCACGGTGTCCAGCCAGCGCAGTCAGTGTCCACAACAAAAGACATGAAGGAGCGAACACGGGAGGGCAGGAATGTCAAAGCTCTTAGTGAAACTGCCTCTTTCTGTTACCTCTGTTCATTCAGAGTCTACTTACACTTAAGTTGGCAATGCCTCTTTGCGGGAACAACTTGTTTCAGGATTCCGCAAATGTCTGAAGCTGCAAGCAGAGGAAGAAAAGGAGAGGAAAGAGAGAGTGTGTGTGTGTGTTTGGTGCTGAAGGGAGGGCTGGGGGGTTTGGGGAGGTGGGAGGGACGCGCTCTAAGGAGGCCGGGGCCATCTATGCCAGACAATAGCAGGAAAATGAACATCAGACGCTAAAAAGCAACAGTCAGATTATTAGAAAGTGCTAATAACAACAACAGGGAATGAAATAACAACAGAACGAATGCTGTTTTTGCACTTATTTTGGAAGATTTAGACAATTCATCCTTTTAAAGAAAATTTACATTAAAATCATTTACATTAAGTCAAGTTACCTTTATTTATATAGTGCTTTTAGCAATACAGATAGTATATAAAATAGAGTGTAATAATGCAAAACAGCCAAATTTGTGCATGTTATTTGTTTTGTATAACAAACAAAGAGAAAGCCTGTATATTTTAGGGTGATCACGTTAGTAAACCCCACCAAAACACATAAAAATCATATAAAATAATATAAAGAATGAGAATAAGAATACATTAAAACAATAAAGGAACCATTTGATTTTTCATTTCTCATTGTATTTAGGAAAAAACAAATAAACAACAAAATGACACATCAGGACATATTTGACTTCTACATGCACTGACAGATGTAATGTTTTGTATGCTTGGAACAACATAAGGGGGACTAAACAATGTATTGGGTGTTCTGTGGCAGTTTTTTCTTGGCTTTAGAGACTTATGTGTTGACTAACATATTAAAGCACATTTCAAGTATCATTTGCAAAGTATATGTAAAGTTTCATTTTAACTGTAGTGTATTACTCAATATTACATTTCAAATAAATTGGCTATATTTTACCTAAATTATTGCAAATACATACAAATAAAAGTACATTTAAATACATGACATATTTCAATAGAATTTACCTTAAATTTGAGTTTATCATAATGCTTGTCAGTACATTCATTTGTCAATACACTTTAACCATACTCCAAATACAACAAACATAATTATGTAAATTACACATTAAGATGTACTTAAGTAATACTTTAGTGAGTTTGTCAAAAACTACTAAGTTCAACTAATTGCACTAAATTTACATTTAAACTACTGTACATTTAATTGCAGTATTTAATTGCAGTTAATTGTCTAAAAACATTCATTTTAGTTTGTTGTAAAGGTTTATATTGTTGTAAATGTATATCATTATCAGGTAAAAAAGTAAAAAAAGATATGCAGCTGAACAAATTCACACGCACACACACAGACAACAAACGTTCCAAATATTGTGTATTTTGTGATGACATATTCAATGTGATTTTCATGGCAAACACTTTCATCAAATGTCTTCTACATTTTACTCTTTTAATTATACAGATGTCAGATATGTGACATATTATTATTGTTGTTTTGTACAAAAACTGCAAATGTACGTGTGTACAATGTAATCCCATTAGATTTGGTGTCGATATGTCTTTGGTCCTGCAAAACAAATTTAGCTCAGTTCATGTTGGTTGGATTTTGTTCACAAAATGAGATGTGAGTTATATTTGAGAGAGAAATTTTAACCACAATGAATTTGCATGTCTGTCTGTTCACTTCTGCACACACACACACACACACCACACAAACACACACACACACACACACACACACACACACATATACACACCACACACACACACAATAAGAATAAAATATTTCCTGTAGTGAGGTCTTTAGGTCAGAGCATTACACTACAAAAGACTTTATTATTAGGTTGATTGCACACACATCGAGACATATTTCACCGTTCTTAATTCAATTTCTGAAGCAAAGACATTGGGACTCAACTGATGCTTTCACAGAGCTGGAAAAGAAAAAAAAACATGTTAGGAAAATTTATCACTGTAATGCAAAGTTAACCTTGCAAGGTTTTCAAAGTTCTACCATATTTGAGATTTTACTAATGAATGCCATGTGAACCTTTAAGTTTGATTTCAATGATTAAGCTAATAACCCGAAATATAACTGTAATGTGTTTTACCTATTTAGCCTAGCTAACCTAAATTTTCGCATAACCATTTAACTTCTGCTTTATAATCTGGACTTGTTGCAGAAGTTTTTTTAAATAACTATGAAAAAGATTGCATATTTATATTTAGATATTTCTATAGCTTTTAATAATATAAATATTCCTGCTTTAAATGAATATGTTAATATAGCTGACACAAACATTACTCAAATGAGACAAATGGGAATTTTTGATGAAATATTCATCTTACTATAATATAAATCTAGATGTATTCAATCACATTTATCTTGTAGCACTGATTGGCAGGTTTAATGACACAGCTATTCTATAATTATGTTATATAGACAGAATTATTCTATGTGTTGTTATAAGTGCATTTATTACATTGCAATAACATGATTAATAGTCATGTCAACACACATCAGCCCATGAGGGGTTTCAAAAGAGGTTTTATCTGAAGCCACAGCTGTTAAATATTGTATAAATGCAAGGGGGGCCTCAAAAAGCATATGAGTTTCATTTCGGTCATTGAAAACAACAACATGCGTCATTATGAATGGCATGGTGAGCAGAGAGAATGTGGTTATCATTAAAATGACTAAACACACAGATGAGTGTTCTCCAGAGGCCAGGATATACACATACACTCCCATGAAATCACAGAAAGATGACCCACACACACACACACGCTTTGAGGGGAAAATTCTTTAAATGCTTCTTCTAAGTGTATTAGAGAGACTCGCTGTTCTGATACTCAGTGATATCATACACACTGCATTGATTACAGTGTTACGCAGTTAGATCAATGAAAACACCCTTATCACAGTCTGAAATCACATCTACAAATCTAACAAACCTTTTCCCATTATGATGCTTTTACATAACACATTTTTTTGTCATATTTAATTATATTTGCAATAAGGTTATCCTCTAAATGCATCTGATGTTCTGAAGCAAAACATATTGCAGGCAAATCTTTTCACTGCTTTTTACATTTTTTTTTGCTGTAACACTTTATTTCGATTGTCCACTTCAGACATTCTACTAACTGTAAGTAACTTTGCAATTATATGTCAACTACATGTCAGCTACAGTAGCAGTCATTAGAGAGGAGGTATCCAGAGCACATCAACTGGTTGCTGGGGTTCCTCAGGGGTCAGTTCTTGGACCTCTCCTCTTCTCTACATACTGTACACTAGACATGTCATCCCTGCCACACTAGCTATACAGCATGACTTCACCATCCAGCTAGGTTCGTTCACAATTACCCCATTAACTTCGGTCAGAAAGTTGGTGTAATCTTTGCAACCCAGGCTCATTGGAAATACGTGCCTCTACATACATTTCTGCAACCCCGTAATTATGTACTTTACTGTTTTGCCGCAGTTTCAAAGTGAAATGTCCAGAGAGCGGCACTAAAACACACGTTTAATACGTAACCGTGTCACGTTTGTATTATGTTGTTACAGGTACGTATTGCAGTGTTTTTATAATGCTGCTCGAGGTACGTTTTGTGGCCATTCAGAATTCAAATATCCAGTGAGTGTCGCAAAAGATTAGTGCTCATCATGCAATTATGTTGGAAATATCCTTACACCAAACCCAAAGCTAAACCTACCTGATAGTGTTAACAAATGCAAAAGTAATTTAAAAGCATATTCGCTGATGCAGTAATGCTATTTTAACTTCCTCATGCTGATTTGAGCTGTTTTGTCGAACCGTTTTACACAGAATTTGAACCGGTGGTTTTCACCACCTAAGTGCAACGCCGTATCACGTGAGCTACCGAGTAAACCTACTGAACTTGAAAACTTAAACATATGAAGCTGTATATGTGACGACAAAGTTCAATAGTTTTCAAATCGTGCAGGATGTTAAAATTGTTTCGAAGTCATAGCATAACATTCTGCAAGCAATTGTGTGAAAATTAGCCTGTAAATCATACTTTTGAGTGCAAAGGAATAAAAGTTGTGGGAGTTTTAGTGTTCATTTCAACTGGAAACTGCAGCGATTTGTATGTATAGGTACATTTTTTCAGTTTTGCAGAAATGTATTAAGAGGGACGTTTTTCCAATGAGCCTAGGTTGAATAAAAACCAGTTGACCTTCAAAGACCACATTGCAAAGACTGCTCAATCTTACAGGTTTGCATTACACAACAGCAGAAATATCAGGCCCTTTCTAACACAGCATGCTGACAACTTCTTGTCCAGGCCTTAGTCATTTCACTGCAATGCACTTCTGGCTGGACTTCCTGCAAGCACAAACAAACCTCTACAAATGGTTCAGAATGCAGCAGCACGACTGGTCTTCAACAAACCCAAAAGAGCCCATGGTACAATTCTCTTTGTCTCTATACACTGGCTCCCGGTTGCAGCTTGCATCAAATTCAAAATATTGATGCTTGCTTGAAGAACAGCCACAGGCTCAGCACCTGCCTACTTCCACTCACTATTACGAATCTACATCCCAGAAGCCTGAGATCTATGAATGATCAACGCCTCATGGTACCATTACAGAAAAGCTCAAAATCACTCTCCGGAACATTCTCGTTCACTGTTCCTGGCTGGTCTAATGATCTTCCCATACCCTATCCGGCTTCAAGCAACAGCTGAAAACTCATCTCTTTCGAGATGAGACTACTTGACTGCTTGACTTAATCCTAAATTTAAAACAAAAACTTTGTCTTTCTCTATTACTTCCCTTTCTTGCTTGTACTTATTTGAACAATGCCTGGGACTGGTCTGTTTCTAACACTTTATTTTGATGAGTCCACAACATACAACATACTGACTGAGAAGCATTGCGTGTGTCTTTGTAAACTTTGGAAAAGTGTAAAAGTTAAGGAAAAGAGGAAATTTAGAATAAGATCAGATATATCATTGCACGGATTTTAACCTGTAGCTCCTGCATTAGCACCATGCATATATAGCTCAATGTGTCTGAAGCTCATGTAACCACTAGGCCACATCTCTAATGTTTCAAACTGGAAAATACTTGTAAAAGTATGAATGTTTTACATTTGTGCTAATTGTGTTACTATTCCAAACAATTCAAATTTGGGTCATGTTTTCTAAGCTCATTGTTGACAAATGTATTTAAAATATTCAAACCAAACCAAAACCATAATGACCCATTTAAAGAATCGTTCATCCAAAAGGCAATTCTGTCATTTAGGCCTACACATCCACATGTTGGACATTTATAGTAATGTACAGTGCCCTCCACTAATATTGGCACCCTTGGTAAATCTGAGTAAAGATGGCTGTGAAAATAAATCTGCATTGTTTATCCTTTTGATCTTTCGTTCAAAAAATTCACAAAATTCCAACCTATCATAGAAGTAAAACAATTGAAAATGAGGGGAAAAACTCATGATGAAATAAAATTAATTAAAAAATTAAAAATCAATTATTGGCACCCAATTATTGCTTTGTCCTTTTCCCAAGATAACAGCTCTGAGTTTTCTCCTGTAATGCCTGAAGTGTTTGGAGAACTCCTGATAAGAGAAAAGAGACCATTCCTTCATCCAGAATCAGTCCAGACCCTTTAGATCACCAGCTCCATGTTGGTTCTTCTCTTTAGTTCACCTCACTCAGTGTTCAGGTCAGAGGACTGGGACAGCCATGGCAAAAGCTTCATTTTGTGCTCAGT
>JAUMHE010000080.1:2852073-2864495 GCA_032359235.1 Enteromius mattozi
CTGTTTCCCCGGTAACGCTGTACACAAAACAGCACTGAGCTCACAAACACTGCTTTATCAGATTACAGACATGATGAGACCAATCGACCAATCACAGCAGATTAGTGTCAACCAAAGGAGGGGTTTGGAAAAATGAATCGTTGAGCAAATCATTTGGGAGTTTTTGAAGGAGGGATGTGACATAACGCCAGGTATGGTTTCCCATAGTAGGAATTTGTGCTCTGCGTTTAACCCATCCAAGTGCACACACAGTAGTGAGAAGTGAACAACCACACACACACACACACACACACACACACACACCGTGAACATACACCCGGAGCAGTGGGCAGCCATTGTTGCGGCGCCCAGGGAGCAGTTGGGGGAACGGTGCTTTGCTTTAAGGACTCACCTCAGTCATGATATTGAAGGTGAAGAGAGCACTTCCCCCACCCACAATCCCTGCCGGACCTGGGACTCAAACCCATGACCTTTGGGTTACAAGTCCAACTCCCTATCCATTAGGCCATATTTTTTTTTGAACAAATAAGCGAAAAATAAAATCGTAAAAGACAACGAAAGTGTGTTTTTGACATTGCATGCACATAAACCTGTTGTTGGGGACTCCCAAAACCAAAATATTAACTTTTCATTAGCCATAATATGGGCAATCCACAAACTGGAGTCCATAGAGCTGTAAATAAATAGAAAATGGCTTGCATTAAAATTGTTGATAAAACTGTTTCGAAAATGCAGTGCAATCCAAAGGTCTCACACCCCATTACATACATGTAACATGAAGAATTAAGATTTCAGATTCTGCACTATATTTCAGACTGATCATGTGATTCTTTGTACAGATCTTTTTTCTTCCACTGAAGCGAGCTGAAGAACATGATTATCATATCTGCACAAGCTAGCGGAGTCAATCAAAAGACATACCAAAGACATTAGAATTGTTGATGTTGATAATACAATTTGTAATAAACTGCATTAAACAAAAAGCATTTTCTTTCCCATGTGTTCTCATGCTGTTGGATCTCAATGTATACATTTACAGTGGTAAAGCTGGACTAGCGTGTTTGTCGGGACGCAATAACAAGCGCTCCACTTTCCCCTCTCGTGTCTAAACTGTTGGACACACAACAGCTGTGTCCAGTAACACATTCCCGCCTTAAAACACACATGATTTCTTTCTCCCTCTCAAAACATTTGTCCCTTTCCTCTCAGAGGCCCTTGTTTCTTTTTACATTTTTATCCCTCTCTATTTTTAGTCTCATCTGTCCCAACCACACCAGAGAGAAGCACATATGCACTTTGACAACTGCCCTCCGTCCTCATAAATGAAGACAGAAGACCCCAGCCTAAAATTATCCCGAGGTCTCACACCTGTCCTAAACCAAAAGGACTAGTAAAACATTTAGCACGTTGAGCAATCATCTCATTAACAGCACTGTACACAGTGAAAGATACAATACAAGGCCATGACAACATCTAAACACCATTTACATATGTATAACTTATATTCTTAATATTATCATTTGACTAATGGATAGAAAAGAGATTTTCAAGTTCACAGTCCCATTTATTCTGGACCAGTTCTCTCTATAAACTAGTTGTTCCTGCTACAAATGCAGATTTTAAATTAAAAACTTTAATCTTAATACATTTTTTACAATGAAATGTCTATTGCAGCAGCTTGGCTCAAAGTTTTGGCAGAAATGATTCTGAATTTTATTCAGTTTCTTCAGCAGGATCGGCAGAGCAGCAGGTGCTACACACACCAACAGTACAAGCTTTGACAGACTGTAAACACAGTACTATTTCTATATCTGTGCTATTGGTGTTTAGGAATAAATATCATCTATAAGTGTCTATTCTAATTTATCTTTAATTTATCTTTATTACCTCACATTTGTCTTTGACATGTAAACTTAGATTATCATGTATGTATGTTACAGAAAGTAACAGATTTTATTTTTATTTTTAAAGCTACTGAAGAGTAAGTTCCAAATATTAAAATAAAATAAAACAATTACATGAAATAATATAAATATAATATAAAAATACATCATATAATATAGGCTATTAAATAATAAAAATAATATAAGAAATAATAATAATTAAAAAAGTAGAAGTTAGGTGCTGGATTATTTGACATTATCAGGCTTTTGTGTCAAAAGCATCAGTGCTATAAATGTAGTATATATAACTTCCCAACTTCTAAATCTTCCATTATATCTAGCTCTATCATTAGAAGTTCATTATTGAAATCGGTATTTTTTTCAATATTATTATTATTATTATTTACAAACAAATAGACTAATAAACAACATGCATTTTTTAAAGCTTTAGGACTTAAATGTATAATGTAGACAATTTCCATTGTTTATTAAAAAACGAATTTAAAGTAGGTATACATTTTTTATGTTATCTTATTATTTTAAACAACAAGTTTTAATCAATGGAAAAATCTCATTGCAGTATGCTTTAATTAAACAGTGAGAAGTAATAAGGGTTCAGCTGTTTCTGCGAGCTGTCTGTGTGTATGTAAATAATGAATTGCACAAAGACTCTTTTTGGCTGTTTGTCAAAGTGGTGTTATACACTTTCATGTTGCCTGCAAACAGCAGAGAGCAATGCAGCACACCTGTATGTACAAACCGCTTACACACACACACACACACACACATATAGGTAGCATCTTTAAAAAAATCTGCTGTAACATTAACAAAGTTGTGTAACAGACATCCAGTGTGTCGTGTTACAAATAATAAAAGTAGTGCGCTAACTTAAAAGTGTGAAAGTGTGTGTGAACCACATGCTAAAATACATTCTGCATAACATCCACATATACATAAAACAGCTAGACGCACACACACACACACACACACACACACACACACTTGTGCGCTCCCGCTGTCTCTCTATAGCGTGCAGTGTGGTGAAGGTAATCTGTCTATCTTGTGGTGGGGTGAACGAGTGCAGATGAGAGGAGAGACAGAGGCAGGGTGGGGTGTAGGTAGATGCTGTCACACACCTGCGCTCAGCCGGAAACCACAGCTGTCTTTGAGACCACCTCACAACAAATATTACAGCACCCCTCCCTCCCTCTCTTTTCTCTTTCACCGTCTGTGGGAAAGTTCATCGCAAACTCCTACACAGGTTTTTACGTTTTATCTATTCTCTTTTTTTTTCTTTCTGTGAAACGCACATGGTAATCTGTGATATGTATTCAAGAGCACGACATCCACACAGGAAATGTATTTTCAATTGATTCGTATCCGTCTTTGATGAGTGCTGTGGGGTTTGTTGAGGGCTGAAAAATGTCTCTGGCTATAAATGATTTCCCATGCAGACGCACAAAATGAGTACAAACGTATTTTGATATGAGAGAGAGAGGAAAAAACAAACAAACAAACAAACAAAAAACAAGTTTGTATGACAATATGACTAAATGTAAGCAATGACACAGGCTCAGAAAATGACATGGACATTACCAAATAATAATAATAATAATACATTAATGAATTAAATAAATAAATAGAATATATAACATAATATTGTTACATTTAAATTGAACTATTAAATAATTTATAGTTTTACATGAATTCAGAATATTTTTACTAGTAAAGATATGGTGTGCTTTGAAGTGTTATCAGATACTGGACTTAAATATATTCCCTTGTACATAATGGGCCTCATTTATCAATCTAACGTAGAAACAAGCACAAATCAATGCGCACAAATCAGCTTACGACAGAGTTCAAGTGCGATTCATGAAACATTCTCATCGTGTGAATGATCGCACGTTGATAAATGTGGCAGATGAAAACAATCGTTGCTTGAATATTACGCGCCTAAATAACCTCCATCCCAATTTAGAAGCCTCGCCCCTATAGTTTATGACACGGAGAAACGAACCCCGGCTAAAAAGAGGAAGTGATCTCACGAAAGACAAATTTATCTTACCCCCAAAACACCAGTTAACCTTGTAAGTGCAAACAATTATGCTACATTCGTTTCTGTGATTTATATGTATATTACACTATTATAGTAAATAAATAGTAATATAAATATATAGTAAATATGAACCTTATAATATAATCTTAAATATAAACCTTATAGTCTCTTTCCCTTACTCTACAACAAATATTAAATTTAACAGTATTCAGAACAGAATAAGAATGAGAAATAAATAGTTATAAAACTATATATTAAACTAGGAAATAAAGCACAAATAGGCCATTGGCATTCATTATAAACAGCATACAAATGGTTTGCTTAACATTAGCCTATATGTAGCCTAAAAAAGGCTTTACTTCACTAATATCTGTTTAAAATCCTTCACATGTGCAAAAACTGTTTGTTTGGGCACTGCACACTGATTTTACAGCGAGTGGACCTTTTATAATAAACAGGAGCCTGTCCTCCAATAAAAACGACTCTATAGGTCATTTGTGCAAGTACTTTATTTACGACCTATAGTTACATTTTAAAGGACAGTGTCGTATTGCGTCTGTCCCAAGCAGCAACCTCCCGCTCTCTTCTCGTGAAGCCAACACAGAAGTGACTAAAACTGCAATTCATCGACTGGCTGCAAAAGAAAGTCAATCCCTTTAACTCCCCCTTGTTAAAATGCCCAACTTTACAGCAGTATATATGTTTACAGCCTGGTACAAAAAATGGTTTTGGTCTAGATAGTTTTTTGCAGTCTATGGTCTGTCCTCATGAAATGACGCATGACTGTGATTAAAACATCAAAATGCATGTTTTGTTTAAATGCAGTGTGTGGACTTTGCACACTGATCTCACTGTGATTAAAGCATATTTTACTAGGTGTAATTTGTATGAATTACCACACTAACCCACCCCTAAACCTACCCGTTACAAAAATCATGCAAAATCATAATTTATAGGGTTTTATGAGCACATGCGTTCTCTGGGTTCAAACCCATGATCGCATGATCACGTCTTGTCTTATCACTGTACACACTGAGGTACACCAGCCTCGAATCACATGGCCAATAAAATAGTACAAAACATTAATATGCAAATGTACTGTTGCCGATAGGGGCGCAATTGTAGTATATACTCTGATGGGTCGTATTTCACCACTATTGGTTGGAGGACAGGTTGGTTGTTTGTGTGCGTGAGGTGCCTGTGCGATCAGTTGGATTAAATAAAATGAAGACAAAGAAAAGAAATAAATTGCATTAAGAGTTTCACAAAAATGAGTGTAGCCAATACTTTTTACTTTTGTTAATCTTTTAACTGTATTACAGCCTATTATATGTTTTGTGTGGTCCTATATTTATTTCATTCCTTTTATAGACTTCTGTTTTTCTTCACGCTGCAGATGCATGATGCGATGACTGAATCTTCGTGGTTTACTGTTTGCACTGCTATTAATGCATATAAAGCTAAAGCCCTGAATAAAAAAAGACCTAAATCCTAATGATCAACTAATGAGCTTCAGTTGACGGTCAGGAAAATAACCTATAAAATCCTGTTACAAATATCCAGCAGATTGGTTCAGGTAAATCAAAAACTTGGGTACAGGAGCTGAGACCAGACGTGATATTTGATTGTATAGCTAAAGCTCACTTCCATACTGAAAACGTTTTGCATAGAAATGACCGCCCAATTTTTGTTGTACATTCATTTAGTAAATGAGGCCCAATTTGAACAATAAGCTCGTGATGGGGAAGTTCATGGACCTCCCCTGCCCACAGACACACTCCACAACTCATTTGATTTGGTTTAGTTTAGTTTGCATCTCCTTAGTTTTGCTGATGTTCAAAGATAATGGGTAAATGAGTCTTGTCATGGGTAAAAAGTGACAGCCGTATAACAGGCTCCGCACATAACCTAGGAGGCATCCAGTGTTATGATTAATGGTTTAGTGGTTATATTCCCAATACTCAGTATATACTGTATTATTAGGGAACGCGAATAAATGAATACATAAAATAGTAGTTATCTAATACGGTTTAATTTAAATTGTTACAAATAGCAGCTTGGAAAATCCCAAACAGGGTCAGAAATAACTTATTATTAACTTGTTATTTATTTTGTTAAAATATACTCTATCTGTACACACAAAAATGTTGACAACGTAATGTTTGTTTTTTTTTTACTATGCCATTAAAACAGCTTGAATCTTGAGTGTGTTTCCTCTATGTTTGTATGTGTGCACATATGTCTGTGTGATTTGATGAAGGGGACACAGTCATCAAAACAGGAAACCATTTATGTTGCTGAAACACACCATTTTTAACTCTCGTAGGCAGGCAAAAATAAATACAGCACTATGAAAAGAGAAACAGAGAGAACAAGAAAACAGCAGGGGAAAAGAAAAAAGTGTAGTCGTACGCCTATTCCAACAGCTTCAGAACATGAGCCAAACATGCAATAAAACAAAAGTACACACACCCAGCACACACTTAAAGGGATAGTTCACCACAAACAAACTCATTTCTGTCACCATTTACTCACCTTAATGTTGTTCTAAATCTATGAGTGTGTTTTATCTGTAGAACAGGAAGATATTTTGAAGATTGTCGGGGGGCATCCAAACACATACACTACAATATAACTCTCAAAACTCACAATATTTTGCAGTTTGTGCTGGCAAAATGAGTCACAATGAGCAAATTTGAAAAGAAAATGTTATTTTTATTTTCACATCCTGTACAAGACTTCAAAATAAAAATAACTGAGCTACACTGGTTTGAACTCAAATTTTGAGATAAGTTCAAGTTGAAGTTTTCTGAAGGTTCCAAAGTAAAATCACCCAGCAACGTTGCATCTTTTCCTCCAATTCTGCTAAATTCGGTCTATGTATTTAGACCTACTTTAAAACAAGAATCTAATGTAATGTTACACATGCAAGGTTTCCCCCACCACTTCCTCAAACGTTCACTTAAAACACAACAGATTATGTTTGCGTGAATACTTAAATACAGCTCAGGGCTTTATTGAACAAATATTTGTGAAAACCTAAACTAAAACTTACTAAAATCTGTATTTTTTTACTTATTTGCATGTAGCTCAAAATGCTACACATTTGCATATATCACAATATATATTTTTTCGTATGATTTTTAAACACATTTCTCATATTTCAGTACACATTACCAATGTTTCCCATACATTGCCCACCACAATATCAACACTGAATTTACAGTTTGACTTGAATAAACCTGAACACTGGACATTTCAAAATCAAAATGTGGCATGGATGTTTTATATGAATGTATCTTTAAAGGGAATCGACTATCTTCAGAAATGTTTCGATGGCATTTTCATTTCATCTGATAAAAGTAGCATTTACCAGGGAAACCTCTGTTCCTTCTGCTCCGCCTCCTGCTGGCGGAGAATGAATTTACATTTTCAATATGACCGTCTCATTTAGGCAGCAAACATGTTTTTCTTGGTCTACAGGGACTTTATGGAAGTCTACCTTGAGTTTGGGCCACAAAAGTGTGCATGCACAGTAACCTTGCTGATGTTGTTGCCATTGAAACTGTCTAAAAAAGTTATCTATAACGACAACCACACCAATGGATGTTAACTTTGTTTATTATTAGTTATTTTACATGCTACAGATTGGGGTTTTTTATTGTTATTTTCATAGTTATTATATGTGATGTGAATGGGCTTTTAGTCCATTAGTCCAAATTTGCCCTAAATACCATTAATTACTAATGTGGTAATTTATCAATACCATAGTAGATATCAAAGTATTATATTAATAATATTATTACCAGCATTACACCAGGAGAGTACTTAGCAAATCTTCTGAATGCCACAAAGTTTAACTTCAATTGGAGGGAGTTCTGTTCTCAGCTGAAGAAAAGCCTCTGGACATGCATTTAAAGGTCAAAATCAGTATGAGATTATTTGATAACGCACACACACACACATACACACAGAGAGCACTCATGACATGAACGTCTCTATGCAGTGCCAATAGGGGAAATGATTTCCTCCTGCTAGCAATCATCAGGGGCAAACCCCATATTTGACCAGGCACAGACGAGCCATTGTTTGTGCCTCCTCCATTTGGTGTTTCTTATTAGTCACAGCTTCAATCTGTGCTTAGCTGCTGTCCCACCCTCAGAGACAAATATATATAGAGTTAATTAAGAAGGGACAGAGCAAACCAGGCCAGAGATGGGCAGGTCTATGCAGACTCAAAGAATAATGGACACGGCAATATATTATGGCTTGTAAGTGTATATACACTAGATAATAACCAAAGGATTACTTACAGGTGCATTGGAGCTTTGGATTTTGCATAAATATTAATATACGTCTAAAGCTTATTTTTATAACTCAACAAAATTTATTTTCTGTTATAGATCTATGATTTAATGCTAAAAATAGACTACACAACATTTGCATATACAGCCACTTAACCACACGGATGCAATTACGTTGTTTTGTGTAAAAAGCTAAATCTGGCTTTAGAGCAGACAGCTTCCCTTTAACTCATCCCATCACTATCAAAGTGGGAGGATGTGGCTTGGGATTTGGTGTGTCTTAGCCAGTTAGCCGAGATGAATATTAGCCTTGCAGGGAATACGGGAACAATTAAACAGACAATCGTTGTTTTGTCTACTGGCGCTGTGTTTGTCGTTCTTCTAAGCAAAGAACTCTAAATGGTTTTTTTTTCCTCTCTATGTCAGAGCTCAAGAGCTACTCACCTATGTCAGAAACAACCACAAAACAACCTAGAGAAATTTGGTAACTGATCAAAGGAATAAAGAAACAAATCATTCATGACCCAAACATTTATCATGAGTAATGTCTCTGATCTAAACTACTGTCATAAACATGTCAAATCACCATAGGCTTTAAATTTGGTAATCGGTAAAAGCTGTTTACATCATTTTTTGGCATTTGTAATTTTAACATTGTTGTTTTCATTTCAGTTTTGACTTGTAAACATGTGAATAGTCTTGGTCTTTGTATTTTATCACAACAAGCACTCATATTTAGAATATCTAGATATCTGCCTTTGACGTTCAGCACAGGATGGCCAGGTAGAAAAAAGTATTTTTATGTAAATACACTAAAAATACCAGCAAAGTAAAAAAAAAAAAATGTGTTGTACACTATAAATGAAAGTTATACACTATAAATTAAAACAATTGTTTTATATAAATTCAATTGATTTAATAAAAAAATACATTACTAATGTACTAGTCATAAGTACATTTTCACAACTGTGGCATAATAGTTACTATAAATGCATAATGTACTTAAAGTGCTCTATTATCATGCACTAATTTTATACTTAATATACTAAAAAACTATTCTTTAGGAAATTTTAAGATAATCTTAAGGACATCTAAGTGTACATAAGTGTTATTTTCAGACACCATCAATAAGAACTAAAATGTCCTTTTAACACGTACTCTGTATTATTTGTATATGTGTCAAGTATATTTAAAAGTGCATGACAGATGGGTCAGATGAGTTAAAAGCACATTTTAGTTCATATGCATGCTGTCTCAAAATAGCACAGCTGAGTATGCTCATTCTTATGATCATAAAAATGACTAAAGAGTACTTTTTAGTATTTTAGTACAAAATTAATGTGTGAAAATACATAATGGAAGTGTGCTAGAGTAAGTGTACAAAAATAAGCTACATATTTTAGTGAGTAATCACTAATAAAAAATTTCTGACTGTGCATGTTCCTTTGCAAATGAAAAAAGTCTATTAGTATGGCATTTTCAGTTCAAGTGACTGCATCCAAAAGTTTTGTGGTCCCATGAGCAAAGAAGACTTCAAACTGTTTACCTCTGGGGTTTTGTGGCAGGCAATGCTAATGAATTGATTCTCCAAGTATTACACAGTATAACACAAAAGAAAAGGTAAAAGTTGGCACTGGGGCAGTACCTTTTCAAAAATTACTAAGTACTATGTATCATTTAGGTACTAATATGCACATTTTAGGGATGGATATGTACTGTAACTTTAAGGTACTAATGTGCCCCCTTCAAGTAAAGTACATAGGTTTTGCAAAGGTACTGCCCCAGCGCAGCTTTTGTATACATTTTTTTTGTTTGTTTTGCATGTCATCATGGCACACACCATAATTAAGATGAAAGTCGCAGGTCATGTTTAACTTTCCATATTTAAACTTTCCCTTTGAGAATACTAGTAAATTTCCCCTAGTGAGTCATACTAAATTAAATCCAGAGTCATTTATCAACTACATTACAAACAACAGTCTCGATGTCACAGAGTTTATAGAGTTTAAGTTACTTAATCGCAACTTGAGAAACATGTTGACCAGAGTATGACAAGCATTCAGCTGAGCGTAGCACGTAACGCTCAGCGCCAGACCTTCAAACCGAGCAAGGTTAAATCCAGAAGTCCAACTGAGGAGCTTTTTCCAACTCCACAATTCCTACCCTCCCACAAACTTCCTTCGGCCCCAGTTTGTGAGTCCTCTAACAACGAAAGGAATGACAGAGCAAGAGGGAAAAAAAGAACTGAATTACAATAGAAGAGAGTTCGGTAAACAAATACAGCATCGCAGAGGGCAAGTTAATCTGGTCGGGGAACGAAAAAAGAAGCAAAAAGAATGCATCCTTTGCCAACGTGACAATTATGTTTATGTGAATCAAAACAAAACAACAAGCCCGTGCCAATCCCAGCTGTGGCCCTTCTATTGTTTCAGAGATCAAGCCGAGATGAAGTTACAGCATCAACATACATCCGTAGCAGCTCCGTCCGGACGGAAAAGAGGCCCTCCATATGCAAAAGCAAAGCTAATCTATGTGAAGCCCTGGGGATGCACACTTTGAGCTTCATGAAGCTTTCCAAAAAAAGAGCTCACTATTTTTATCGGAATGACGCTCCCCGGTGGGAAAGCACCAGCACTGAGCCGTTATGGTTTTCCCTTAGATATGTCGTCCCAGCAGAAAATCAAAATAAACACATGGAAAACCACAAGGATATATCTGGCTCGTTGTGCGGAAAGCATTTTTTTCTGTTTCTTTTTTTCTCCTCCTGCCTTTCTCCAAATGTCTGTGCGATTGTACTTTTGCATGCATACTAAAAATGCAAGACCTGGGGAACGAGAAGGGAAAAGGATGGAACACTCAACAACCCGATGAGATCGGTAGAGAAATTCAGTGCCAACAATATGCCAATGCAAGATAAGCACTTCAGGCCCTAATGTTGTCGGGGCATATATTTGGATCTGATATTTTGAGTTGAACCTTGTACTCTGTCATAAACAATTTTAAGCTTTTGGCTGCATACCACAATAATGACATACTGCAAGAATAGGAAGATTTGGATTTTGCAGATATGGCTTTGGTTCAAAAGTAAGTTCAGCCAGCCTCAGCCTCAGACAGCACACCAAACTGGAAATCACTTTTTAGATCTGGCAATCTCTAATCTGATTGGCCTGCTTCATGCAACTTCCTGCAGTAAGGGCACACAGGGTTTTTTTCTTTCCATGAGGAAACAAATCATGCTCGTAAGCTAGTAGGGTGATACAAAAAGCACAAGTCTGTTAGGTAACTGACATATCTTTCAGAGGTTGCTTTACCTGTCAGTCATGTGGCCTCTTAGGCATGCATTGGCCACTCAAAGTGGCTACCAGACCTTCTGTCATTAGAGGACTACAACAAATACTTATGGCCATTTGAACCCAACCAAGCAACTCATTGCCCAACTCCTGAACCTACCGTTATGGTTTCTAGGTACCTCACATATAGCAGGTGAGCGAAGACCAATACAGTGGGATTAAAAGAGAATATCAAATAATGTGTTCAAAGGGAAGTGGTGCAGTAAAATCGCTAACTTCACAATTGAAGACATGGTTGTTTCAGGTGATTGGTATTGTGAATTTTAGCAGTAAAATATAGAAATTATATTGTCATACTAACAACAGAGTGTAAATCATGGAAGCAATTAATATACTGAATAATGTGTTATATTAGCTAAGGCCTGAATGACCGTGCGTGAACTGCGCACATGAAAGGTGAAGTCTTCATGACCTGAGCTTGGAAGGTTCAATTATCTAAGGGCCAGGTGCAAACCAGCAAGGCCATCCAAAATTATGAAATCACCTCCAATCAAAGGGAAGCATTATATTTTTTGGCAAAAAGTGCAACTTCTCGGCAGTCCCAACGAGGTAACCCGCAGGCAGGGCAACAAGATAGTGATGGTCACAAAATATAGACGGGCAAATATAAAGATGGTCAACCAATCAGGTAACATAAACAAAAATAGACGGGCAAAGATAATGGTAGCTGACCAATCAGCACAATGGAAAGGTAATGGTTTCATCTTTGAGGGGTATATGTTTTGTACTAACAAGCAAAGACCAGAGGCAGTTTGATGTGGCGGCTGTTCTTCTCGGCTTTGTTATTTTAATAAAGTCTTATTTCTTCAACATCTGAAACTCTGCT
>JAUMHE010000080.1:2886573-2899361 GCA_032359235.1 Enteromius mattozi
TGTAATATCAGATCTTCTCACCTGTGCTTTGTCCTTGAGTAGCCTCTGTTATGCTCAAATATCTGGACAAACACAATAAAACCGCAATCAACGAGCAGTACACTCGAGCGGTCATCCTCTCGATCTGCAGTCTCAGTCTGCAGGAAAATGCACTGAAATAGCGCCTCAGGAAGAACGAACAAATGCACAAAACCTAAAAATGAATAGCTGTGCTACTGTGATACAACCTTTATAAAGGGGGTTTTAAAGAGCCAAAGAGATCAGAGATTAACTACAACCCTGATCAAACTCACCTGGCTGCAGCTTTCTAGTAATCTGGACAATCTTGTTCAGGTGTGTTTGATTGGCTCTGGATGAGCAGAATACTGTGATGTCATCAAAATACAGTGACAGCAAAGAGCAATCAGCTGAGACAGAAATCATTACAAACCATTTATTCAGTAATAAACAACTGTATATTCATGGAAAATATTAAAATTGTATTAATTTTTTTATTAATTTTCTTTTTCTTTTTTAAACAACGTTTTCTAAACAGAAACAGTAGTGCTTAAGCCTCCTGAAAAAAACTGAATAAAATTTGGCTTGGACCCTGCCTTATTATATGTATGTGAAATTTTCCTGAAATAATAAATAAAACATGCACAAGCAAAGTGTTGTTGTTGTTGTTATTATTATAATTTTATTTGGAATGATGCATACATGTCAAAATGAACATTTCCATATGAAAATCCACAAAATAGACTAACTGTCCACTGAGAAAAGGTCACGCTTATCAATGCACTTCATTTGGCCTATGTTTCCAAAGAAGTGCGCTTTTGGTCGTAAGGGAAAGATAACCTTGTTTAGCTTTCCAAAAGAACCGCAGCTACAAAAGATCCCGGTCATGATTCAGAACTGCAGACGGTAAGTGAAACAATCATGTCTGTGTTTCGTTAGCAATGAGCGCAATTGCTCGTCACTATTTTGCTCCGCCCACACGACACACCTCCAGGAGCTCTGCTGTTTTTTGGCGAGAATCGTAAAGCTGTATCTTTTTTTTTATAAATATGATAAAACTAAAGGCTTTTTGGCGATATGAAGGATGCAGTATTACTCTATAGGTACGCAAAATTAAAATGAGATTGGGTGAAACTGTATGTTATGCCCCCTTTAATATAAAAAAACCAACAGAACTGAAATTAAGTCAAGTCATTGTTATTTATATGGCATTTATACCAACCTGGTCTTATAAAAAAATATGTACCTCTGTGCACTTTTTGTGCAACACTGTTTTATGTACCTTACTGCACGTTTTGCTGCCGTTTCAAAGTGAAATGTCCACTAAGTGACGCTAAAACACAGGTTCAAGACGTGACCCTGGCACAATTTTACCATGCTGACGAAGGTAAATATTGCTGTGTTTTTATTGCGTTGCTTCAGTTACATATTGCGACGGTTCAGAATTCAAATATCCAGGGACTGTCGCTAAAAGTTAATGCTCTATCATGTTGGAAATATGCCCTACACCAAATCTAAGCCTAAACTTACCCGATAAAGGTAACAAATCCAAAACTGATATTAAAAGGCATTTGTTGATGCAACCGTGCCATTTCAACTTCCTTTTACACAGATTTAAACTGTTTTGTTGAACCGTTACACCGGATCTTTTCATCACCTAAGTGCAATGCTATCATGTGAGCTACCGAGTAAACCTACCGTCTATGAAAACCAATAGATATTGATGTACTTATTGGTGTGTATTTCGTGGCTTGGTAAAAAGTGCACCAAGGTACATTAATGCCATGAGACCAGGTAGATTTATACAGTCAAAGTAGCTTTAAAGTATCAAGCAGGAAAATAATGTATCGAAGGAACCAAAACTCCATAGTTCTTTTCTGGCCAGATGAAACCAGCAGTTTAATTCTAGCTTGGAACAAAGTCAGATTGTGCAGAGGACTACTCTGTTCCCGTTGTCTTGTCCCAATGGCTGTCTCATTAACAAGAACCTCAGAGGGCATCTATCTCTGGGGCACATCTAGTTCAATGGTTCTTAAACCTGTCCAAACCATAGCATATTTTGTATGTCTCCCTCATTTAACACACCTGATTCAACTTATCAGCTAATTAGAAGAGTCTGCGAGACTTAAAATGAGTACGGCCTATGAGAGAGACATAAAATGTGTGGTGTCTGGGGGTCCCCAGGACAGGTTTGAGAACCACTGATGTAGTTGACATGGTCTCCACTGTCCGCGGAGTTGTAGAGGTCATGTCTAGGTGCTGATCCACCACCTGACCTGGATACAGTCTGGATCTGGTGACCACAGTGACCTCGGAATAAGAAAGAAACAGACTAATATTAGCGTAGATCTCATTCTTCTAACGATGCAGCTAGGTTAAAGAGATGGCTCTTTAATCTAGATATAAACTGACAGAGTGTGTCTGCCTCCAAAACTGTGTTATATACAGTAGATTGTCCCAGAGTTGGGTGCTAAACAGAAACATTGATGTTCACTATATGGATAAAAACCCTGGAATGTGAAAAACGAAAAACAAAACGTAATTTCTTTGGGACTGAAGAAAGAAGAACATGAACATACCGGATAACACGTGGGAGAGTAAAATATCAGAAAACTTTTTATTCTGGAAGTAAACTTATCTCAGTCTAAAATTTAGCTAAATAGTGACAAAACACCTTTTTTGTTTAATTATTGTTTGTAATATCCATAACCAGTTCTTTATTAACAGACAAGATACACAAAATAAAAATTACTTTTTTATTAAATAAAATTTACCTCTACCCACCCAATAACTTAAGGAGCTGATATTGTGATCCTGCAGAAGTTTTCTTTAGTTTTTCTGTTGTGTGCACAAAATATTCTCCATTTTATGTTATATTTGCTTCTTAGGTTTTGTGCACTAAATTTGCTTTTTATTTACTGTACTAAATGTACTCCTTTTGGAGCACTAGTTTTCTGTATTTGTTGTGCAGCACTTTTGCTCTTAGTAATTTGTTTCCAGTTTTGCCCACTAGGTTTGCTGTTTTTTTGTTGTTGTTTTTTTAACTAAGCCTGCTGCTCTGGAGACTCTCTGCTGAATGGTCTGTGCAGTTTTTCCTCACTGGGGGCCAATTTGGGACATCTGCTTAATGAATTAATGACAGCACGTCTTGGAGTTTTTAGAAGAGGGATGGATGCCTGTCATCATCTTCCTTCCTTCCTAAGTTACTCTCCCTGATCCTGAGCTACTCCTGAATCTGTCCTTGCTGAAACCATTCATGCTGTAGTAACTCCTCAATAGTTGCTCTCTCGGTTGGGTGATACGTCAGGCAGCGACTTATCAAATCCTGCAATTCTGTACAAGTTTTTCAGTGGTTAGTCATATATGTTCTTTTATGTCCATGTCCACGCATTAATGTTGTCAAGTATGAAAATAGCTTCTGAAATATGTAGCACGTATCATGCTTCGCGTGTTTAACAATGTTAATGTCACTGTGTTATTGTTAGTTGATTGTTCTTTCTCACCTGTAGATACTCTGACGTTAAAACTCAGACTTCCATGCATCATGTCTTCAACTCTGTTAAAGGGCTGACATTTGCACACCATAGTGTACATCATTACACCCAGAGACCAGACGGTTGTTGGCTCTGCCTCATATTTTAGGTCCTTGTAGTATTCAGGTGGGCAGACTCCTCCTGTTCAAGAAAGCAAGAGATATCCAGGTTAAACAATCATTTATTATTTTGTACCAGCAACTCAGCCAAATGTCCATTTTCACCCATCTGTTCCTTGTTTTCATTAAATCGCTACACAGAAGTTAGACTTCTCATTAGGCCTTACTGCAACAGTAACGCAACACACCAACTCACCTGTAAAATCACCCAAGTAGCCTGAATTTTGGACGAGGTCACCGCAGCCAAAGTCTATCAGTTTGACTTGATTCGTCTTTGTGTTGATCAGAAAGTTATTCAACTTAATGTCACGGTGGAAGACGCCTCGGTCAAGGCAGTGCTTGGCCCCAAGCACCGCTTGGTACATCAGGCTACGTGTCTGTGATTCGTTTGCTCGCTGCATATTGTTAACCATATATTTGAGCAAATCCTTGCATGGTTGTGGATATTCCAAGATGAGGATGAACCGGTCCTCCTCTTCAAACCATTCCAGCATGTAAGCAATGTAAGGGCTTAACGGAGGTCGTTTCAGCAGCAGGTTTACAGCCACTTCTGCAAACAATGGCTTTGAACAGCCAGGCTACAGAAAAAAAAGAGTTCAATAACTAAAAGTTCAATATCACATTTCACTTGTATTTGTAATGTAATTTGTTTTTTACAATTTGTATGCAGTTTGTACTTAAATATGTACATTAAGTTACGTCAACTTACTACTTCAATATAACGGTCTGTTTCACACTTGGGGATGAATTTGATGGCAACCTGCAAAAAAATGCATATATTAAATAAATAAAATCATTTATTTAGTGCACTGGATGTTACAGATGGGTAATTGGATTTGCAAATTATATTATATATATATTCCATTTAAATTGATTTTAAATATGTTTTGGTCTAAGCACTGATCGATATGGTCTATATACATTTGGTGAATAAAGTGGTCGTTCTACCTTCTCGCATAGAAATTTTGAAATCCCCTCGTACACAGTGCCAAAGCCTCCTTCTCCAATCTCTTCTCCTACTTCATAAATTTCATCAAATGGAACTGCAAAGATATACCAAAGAGCGCATGTTAATATACGAGATTCAGTCTGACATGAAATCCTGTAGCAGTGATTGAATAAATACACACATCCTACATAAGGATTTTTTCAATTTCTTTTTAGGCAATACTACTTTTGTCAATAGTACTAGATTTATCATTTACATTTGGAATACCGTATGAGGAATTATACATACATGTATGAGCGGACAGATATACTAGTGTAACTAGACACAGATGTGAAACAATCATTGGAGAAACAGGAAAAGGCTAACAAGTGTAAATAGACTCACCAGGAGTTGGATTGGTGAAACAGGCTGCTCTGAAACGGGTTTGATCTGTGATTTGTCTATGCTTGCAAGCATCTGGAAATTTTGGGGCTACTGGCTCAAGAGCAGAAGGGCCTGGAAGAAGATCAGCTGAATCCTGCAGACTCGCTGACAAAAGACCAGATGGTCCTACGACAGGTGTCATCTTTGAAGCATCTGGATCTCGATCAGGATCAGATGAACCAGACTGCCGATCTTGTGCAGGATCAGTCTTGTGTAGAGCCATCATCTCAAGGACAGATGGATCAGACCGGTGATCAGCTGAATGCTGCAGAGCTGGCAGCTCAAGGACGTTTGGATCCGGCTGAGCTTCAGCTGAATCTGTGTCGGGCTGTGGACAATGAGGAGCCACCTTGTTGTGCTTTTTCCGTAGTGTTGATGCATGTTTTACAGCCCGCCACATTCTTTTGAAGAACGTGCAGATATGTTTCTTCTTTCCGTCTGTTTGATTTTCTGAAAAAGAGAAATGAAAGAGTTAAAAATTACCACCAGATATTAGAAGACATATTTTGAGGATACACACAAAGAATAAACATTACAACATACAGTAAATATTAGTTAAATAAACATTCTTAAAAGAATCACTAGACAGAAGTGTGAAAACAGTAGTCCTACCCTCAGCTGGTTCAGGATCAGGTTTGTCATCACAGTTGATCGGTGTGACGCTGGATAGACCCGGCGGAGGATCAGGTTTATCCTGTAGGGTTGTTGGCTCAAGGCCGGATGGGCCTGGCTGTGGATCAGCTGAATGACAATGTGCCGCTGGTTCGAGGCTGGATGGACCACACTGAAGATCAGCTGACTCTGTGTCGGACACAGGCTGAAGAGGGGCCACCTTGTTGCCTCCACGTCGACACCGGTTGGTGCTTTTCACAGCAAGCCATGTCTTTTTGAAGAATGCACAAAGGCTATTCTTCTTGTGTTTTGCGGTTTTTTCTTTAAAAAAAGAAAAAGAAAAAAAGTCTGGTTATTACAATGACTTATTTTACATTTACAAATGTAAATGCCACAACAAAACTATTGAATTGAATTAAGAATTATCAAAATGCAAAGATATACAGAGTTTCACAATAATTTATGTTAAATGTAAGCTTTCACACACAAGACATATATATGTAGGCTACGTAAAATAAAAACATTTCACAAACAAAAGTTTGTTGTTCACCTGCTGGTCTCTTCTCCATAGCTGCTGGATTTGCTCCTGAAGGGTCGGTGCTGTTTCCTCCAGTTATCAGTGTATTATCTGCTAACACTGAACACTTATTGGGCTCCATTGACTACCGCACAGAAAGGATTTTGAGTGTTTGCTAACGTGATAATCTTTCTGCTAGGATTCGCACTGAACTGATCACACTACATCAGATTTGCTAAGTTGTGCGGCTGACACTGAGCTGCTGTGGAATGCTTCATTGTGACGTCACTGACCTCACGCGTACACTGGTCGAGCAGTGCAAGAGTCCTCACGTAAACCGCATTATTTGAAAAGAGTAAGTTAGTTCTCTTTACACAATATATATGCTATCAATTATATATTATATTGTGTTCGTGTTAGACTCTACTTAAAAAAACAAAAACAAAAACGAATTAATCATCAATTAATTAAACCCTGTATAACTCGACGGAATGTATGCATTTCAATGCACCTGTTTTCTGAAGACTAAAACTGATTGGATGCATATTGCTGTGTGACTGTGCAAAGAAAAATAATAAATAAATAATAATAATATATATATATGTATATATATATATATAAATTAAAATGAATAAATAAATAATTAAATAGCCTGTATTATTTAAACACGTCTTAAGAATCCAAAAGCATGCAGTTAGAATGCCCTTAAAATTCCAGCAGTAAAACAACAAAAAATTTGAATTAATTTGTTTCTGAAAGAATCGAGTGAGCCAGTGATTCAACCGTCCATCCAGATGGACTCATTTCTGCGTCCCAATGTATATACTATCCACCCTCCCTTATTTAGAACCACTAATATCACATAGAATTTAAGATGGATGTATGCACATCGGGACGCAGGCACTTGTTTCATTTATAACTGTTTTGAACGAATTGTTTGATTTGAATGATTCAATATATCATTTATTAAAACATGGACTTGCTGCCACCTAATGGCAGTTTTGTTGCCATTTATTTATCCATGACAGACCTAAACCAGCCAAAAATACATTCAGCAAAATATCGTCTTAAAATGATTTCGTAACAACTGTATTTTTTAAACATATAATCACATAATGTCACTCTATATACTGTAGGTTATACAGCATTTTGAGAAGGATTCTTTCTCTCAATTTCTAATCATTTATATGTATACCCTATACAAGCATCATTTTATGTATAGGCTACAATTTTAAAGATGACGATATTCAGTTATCAGTTTCATTGTCATAATATGAATAATGTGTCATGGTTTATCTGACAAACAAACATTTTTAAAATTAAAATAACATTCATTTTCCACTAAAGCCTTTTTTGCAATCATCATTAAAGTCAAACTGGAAAACTGTATAGGTGTAATTGTGAACTCTTCATTTGTGTTTTACATTGTGGATAATTTTATTTTGCCAAATGATGCAATTTATGTAAAGTAAATAAATAAATAAAAATCCACACCAATTATGTACTGCATCTCTCCTTAGGTTTCATCATAAACCAGTATTTGGTGACAGTACTGTTTTTTACATAGTGATTGTCTTTAAGCGACTCTGTAATGAAGAACTAGATTGCTGTCACAAGTGTGGTACAGGAACGAACGGAGATCCAAGTTCGCGAATAACAATCTTTAATCATCCACAGAGCGGCGGACAGACAGGCCGGGTAGCGCACGCGTACACACTCAGAGTTACCTTAATACCAGACAACGCATACTGAACTGAGGAGAGCTTATAAAGGGAGGACAATGATGGATAATTAACACGACACACACAATGACACAATTAATAGAAGACAGAAACTAGGTCACACTGAGACAGAGCACATGAGGAATGAAAACAACAACAAACAGTCCAGGGGTGCACATTGTTATTCCCGCACATTCAATTAAATCAATAGCAAATCATTTAACTGTATTCAGAAAACATTACCTTATACATCTGATGTCACCCAGTATTCTTACATTACAAAATCCTATTTGCAATCTGTCCTTCTATAGTAAAAATCTATAGATTGTGACCAGCTCTGTAACTTTTTAATGGTCACTTTTTCCAAGATCTCAGAGACTGAAATAAATGTTGGTCAATAAATGGACATCAGGAAAGAAAATACACACCTCACAACTTATTCACAGACATACCGCTGCACATGGATTGAAAAACATTAAGCTTTATTTACAAGCATTTATTCTGTCACTCCAAGCAAGATGCAGCGCTGGGAAGTAATTAATTTAATGTAAGGGAATTACGTAATTTGATTACAACATAAAAGTAATTGTAATCAGTTACTGAGAAAACAATGTGTAATTAAACTACAGTTACTTATGAAAAAGTTAAGGATCACAAAGGGGCTTACATCTGATTTTTCACACACACACACACACACACACTACCACATACAGATTTAATAGATTTCTGTCATAAACTGCATTGACTACTCTAAAACATAAAAAAAACACCAACATCTCAGGAGTTTAGGACATTCTTATTTAATAACGCTTTTATTTCCTAAATGGGTTTATGTATAGCTATGCTTCACTTTTAAGATTAACTGTTTATTTTCCAAGGCATTGTATTCCAGTGATTCCTGTCATAGCTATGCAAAGATTTGATTTAAAAAATATAAAAGCTAATTAAATATTTCTTGTTATGATTTTAAATATGTATTTAATTTCAGAATAATCTCAAAGTAAGACTGATTTTGAACTTTATATCTTTAATGAACTTTATATCTCGCAATTGTGATTCAATATAAATATAATAATTGTGAGTTTATAACTCACAATTCTGACTTTATAACTCATAATTCTGAGAAAAAAAGTCAGAATTGTTAGATAAAAAGTCGCAATAACCTTTTTTAGTTTTTATTCAGTGGTGGTGCAGCTGGATCATGGATAATGGGTACTGATCTACCCTTGAGTTTTTTAACGTTTTAACAAAACCTGCCTTGAATTGTCCCTCATTCAGAAAGCCTGGAGAAGAATTATTTGCGCAGTCAAATTTAGGTGTATTGCGCACAGTAATTCATTTTTTTTTTTATCTGATTGAAGAAAAACACAAAAAAAAAATAGAGGCTGCTCTGATGACATGGAAACACAAGAGACTTAAGTGGTACTGCAATCAAAAAGGGAAATTTTGTCATTTTCAAACCTGAATGGCTTTTTTTTTTATGTCGAATACAGACAGTAGATATTTTTGAGTTTTACAGAGATTCAGAGTCATACAGGTTTGGAAGGAGATTTACAATGTCATAAAATATTCACACTGTTCTTTTATACGACAGATCTCAAAACAAAACTCCAAAAATACATGTCACTCCCTTCCATAACTACTTTCATTGCCTCTGTGGGCTTTTATCATTATAAAAGGATGGATATGTATTCATAGTTTGTGTAGGACTGAGTAATTGGACAAGTGTTTGTGCTTTCAAAACAGAAGGAGAAATGAACACCTGTCAAGCTCCAAATGTGGGTGAGTATGGCAGGTGGATGCCTCAGTTTCACAGGCCGCTCTGGCATGTGATAATTTCATTGTCGTTTAGTTGAATGTGTCCGCTGTGGCAGTAGCAATCTCTGTTATACAATCAGTTACAGAAAAGAGCTTTACACTTGCATAAATATCTTCACATCGTCTGTCAAAGACTTGTGTGATGCGGAGTTCAACAGGCAAAGAAATGCAATATAGTTTAGAACACTTCAAAATTTATTGGGGTTTTTTTGTTTGTTTTTTTTGGAATATACATTTTGATGCATCAAAATCAATGCAAGAAATTTTATTCATTAAAAAGTAGTGAACTGTAAAAACTGCAATGGCATTTGTCAGGAAAAATGAATGACATGTTCATGCAATCAGAGGCTTAAATTTGTGTTTTTACTTCCTGTAGAACATCGCCTCTGATCTGTATTTGTATTATACATAAATACTATCTTTATAACTTGTTTCTCAGAGTTAGCACATTTTGGACACTAGATTTGCTGCTGTGATTTATACCACATTTTCCCTCAGTTTTATGCTCTAATTTTGCGTTTAAAATTTGCTACTTTTTGTGCATTAGATACTACATGGGTTCTCTATTTTTCCTTGTACACTACATTTGCTTTTCTTTATGCTCTGTTGGGCCAGAGCCAATATATGGAGCATCTGCTGAAAATATAAATGTGAAGGAAAGCACTTCTTGGACTTTCACAAAAGGGATTCCTGCCATCATCTGGCTTCCCTCCTAAGTTACTCTACCTGATCCTGAGCTACTCCTGACATTTGTCCCTGCTGAAACCATTCATGCTGTATGATCTCAGTTTGTGAAAAACACACATCTCTAGATCAGCAGACAGACGTGATGATTCAGTGACGAGTCTTTAGTGCTCATAACGGATCTGATTTTGCATTTATAACTGTTTAAGTAATCATAATGCCTAAATGTAAGTTTCATAGTAAAGAACGGAGAGTGTTTTAACTCTCAAAACGTGAATTACAGCTGCTGAAGGAGAGATGACACGACCATCACTGCAACAGAGCACATAGAGGCACCAGCGCAATCACTGGCACTTTTTCAGTGACAAAAACATAAGGAACAAAAACACCCCAAACTTTTCTTAAATTAACCTAATAAAAAAAAAGAAGAAGAAAAAACTAAATACAATCATTTTGGGGGTATATTTCACGAGTTCCCACTTCCTCATTATATAACCAATAATTAGGCATGTTTGGGGAACTGTCCGGGGAGCAGGCAGAGAGCCCGGCGGACCCCGAGCCCTAGGGGATTAACCCCTAGGAGGCGAGGGCTGGGTAGAGCTCAGAGCCTGGCCTGGTCACTGCGTGCCCCCCGGGAGGAAGGTGGGATAGCTGGGCAGCTTGGATAATGACAAAGCTTAAGGAGCGATGGGATGATAGTGTCTTGAGCGATTAACTAGGGAGGCTGGGAACCAGGTGTCCCTGACTAAGCAAGCCGAAGGCGAGGGTATCTATTGAAGATGTGTTGCTGTTCGCTGATGTGGACCGCTGTCTTGTGTTTCTGATAGATGAGAGATGTATTGTCTCTATGTTATGCTGCATAAAATAAAATGATTTATAGCACAGTAAAGACCCCGTATAGTTTAAATAAAATATTCAAACCTTTAATTCAATAAAAAAAGAAAAACTCAAATCCATGCACTGAGAACTGCTGTCTCTGATGAGGATGCAGAAAGCCACTATTTTCAGTGGAAATTATATATATATATATATATATATAAAAAAAATTTGTGGCCCACTAAAGTGTCGCTTGATAATAAGTATATTTACAAAGTTATTGTGTCATATTTGCATTCTGACTAGGATCAGCCCTTTTCATCCTCCTGTGCTCATATACTACATTTTAATACAGCTGAATTCTCATCTGTAAATATTTTTCTGTTTCTGTTGTTAGACAAAGAAACAAATATGAAATACTGACAGAAAACTGACCATTAAGACTCTGGATATTAATCAGCATGCTGTTGCAACCTGATCTCACAGAATTCCGTGTAATGACCATGGACTCGCAACTCAAAATTCTGTGTTAGTGTCACGGAATCATAGAATATTCCGTGATGGGCTCACGAAAAAATTACAATGTAGGTCAGTGAGAGGCATCAGCCATGATCCACGCACGGATAACTGCATTCAAATATTGGGTAATGATATTGCCAGTATTGGGGTGTGATTTTTCACTGTAAACAGTCACAACAGTTTTATTTATATTACTTTATTTATACATTTACGAGCACGTAACCCAACACTTGCCCCTTAACCTACCATCCATTAATAAAACACAAGATAAAGCGGCAGATACAACTACCAACATTATTTATTAAAAAGGATTAATATTCCATTTCTTCCAAGGCAAAAGGATTGATCTCCATCTGCCGTGACTCATCTGTGCTGCAGCTGCTGCTTTACGCAAATTTAAAAAATGCCACCAGGAGAATCCTTACATCAGCCGTGGTTGTGAATTTCTATTGGCTCTTGTGTGTCTCATGACTGATCGTGTCATGCTGTTGTGAAATGCTATTGGCTCTTGTGTGTCTCATGACTGATCGTGTCATGCTGTTGTGAAATGCTATTGGCTCTTGTGTGATTGATTGCATCATTCTACAGGATGAGAGTGTCTTTTTGAATGAGATGTGAGCGCGTTAACGGAATGGGATAATTTCCCATAAAGACATTGTATGGCTTCAAAAGGACTTAAAATGCAACACAACTTGTTTGTAAGGCTTTTTTTTTTACTGCTTATGGTCAGTTTTTGTAATAAATACCTGTGACTGCGCTTATATTGTCTGTGTGTGTTTTATATTGTTCAGAAGTGGGTAGGTTTAGCGTAAAGGTGGGGCTAGGTGCTACAATGAAAGTATAAATTTATATAAAATGAATCCAGTTATCCGTGTGTGGATCACGGCTGATGCCTGTCACTGACTTACATTGGTATCTCTTCCGTGAGCCCAAGGAGCTAAGACACCTATTTGTTAATGTGTGTAGAATATTTGGTGATGATGCTGTCTTTATTTTCTTTATTGCCTTATTTTAGAAAGTTTTATTTTCCCAAAACTTAGTAACCACGCATAATATTTTTTTTCTAAAAAATGCAAACAT
>JAUMHE010000080.1:2905254-2924222 GCA_032359235.1 Enteromius mattozi
AATATTTTTTTTCTAAAAAATGCAAACATGTGCATCCATCCTGGTCACATATTATTGTAGCACAGTTTCTGCTGTATACAAAAACAATTTTATGTTGGTCAATAATATAAGTAGTTGAAAAAACCACAAATATCAGAGCATGTCCAAACATCTCAGGGACCCCAAAATCACCTCAGACCCCAGAGGGTTAATTTAAGTTCCATGATTATTGTTTTAAGATTTGATGATACAGTAGAAGACATGTGTCTGTGATTCATTGCCATTGATAGATCTGCACACTTTTGCAGGATTGCAGGTACTCCAGGATGAGGATGTAATCCTTTTCCTCTTTAAACCAATCCACATTGTAGGGGCTCAACGGAGATTGTTTCATTACCAGGTTTATAGCCACTTCTGCAAACAGTGGCTTGTAACACCGAGTCTAGAGAGAAGAGTTCAGCAAAAGGTTAGCTGATTATGTTAGAATTTTCAGAATGCAACAAGAGTGATGTTACCTGCTGCCCATCGTTGTTATATAGAGTACTACATTTATCATTTGTATTTCTGGATAAGAGTTCAGATATACAGCATGTGTATAAATACACAGACCTGACCAAAGGGTTAACCTTTAATTGAGGATCCTGCAGCACCTTTGCTTTAAGAATGGATGGGATGAGAATGTCTTTTTTTTTCTAAATAAGAAAAAAATTAAATGGATAAAGAAATAGAAGAGTTAGAAATTACCACCAAATATCATAAGTCAGATATTAGGTGAGCGAGTGAGTGGGTGACATGACGTGCAGACATTTGTTGCTGTGGTGGGTGATATATGGGATATTTTATTATGTCTTGACACTGGATGGACTCAGCAGAGGATCACTTTGATCATGTAGAGCTGTTGGCTTGAGGCCGAATGGGCCTGGCTGTGACTGAACTTTGTTGCCTCTACATTGACATTTTTACAGTCAGCCATGTATTTAAAAGACTGTACAAATGCTTAAAGCATTTTACAGTAAACATAATATAACACAACAAAACCATATAGTAGGGGCTTTGAATTATTATTGAATAAGTCCTGGTACTTGAAACTGGCTGTCTGAATGGTGCCCTTCTCACTCCTTTTTTTTTTTGCATTTGTGGAAGTTATTTAAATGCCACATTTTGTCATGAATCTCTAGAATGGGTGAGGGGTTGTTAAGGCAAACCAATGATAGTCACAGCTTTAAACTTCCCTTGAAACCCTCCACCTTCCCCAGCTCCACCTGTATAGATCTGCTACAGTTTATTATACAATATGCTATTTGTGCAGCAGCAGTATATCTTAAGTACTCCCAGCAGCATATCGGCATATTGTTGGCCACAGCAGTTTTCTGCACTTGCTTTGCAGCAGCAGCAGCAGCAATCAACAACAACAACAATAACCAACAGCAGCAGCAGCATAGCAATTCTATTCCGCCAATACCATATACAGTAATACTGTCATATCCATTACCGTGTTAAAATCTTCAGAGAGTTGTCATGATAGAAATAAGGGGTATTGTGAAAGTATGTGTTCCTGGAAGTAAACTCAGTTCTGCAATTGACACGTTTGAAGGAGTTCAGAAGCAGTGCTTCCTGATACAGAGACTAACATCCTATGTAGTGGCCTTTGCAATTTGCAACTTTGCATATCTTTTTCATGCACAAACAGCAACATTATGCACTAAAGGAAGTTGAAAATGCAGAAATGCATAATACGATTGCTTAAATATGACCTCTATGGAGGCAGCTCACTAGGTTTAGGAATTGAAACAGCTTGGTATTGCATTGTGTAATGTGATGTATACAGGCGTTTCATGCATGTATTGTTTACGTGGCAGGTTCAGACAGTGACCATAGCTCTGCAGAGTGCGGCACCATCAGTCAACATGGTTCTGAAAGCCTCAAGAGGCTACAGCATGATTATATGTTAATTTGACTCTCCGCACCTCCTCCCCGCTCTCTAGTCCACCCTCTATCTCTCTTTCTCACTATCCCTTGTCGCACCAACACGGACATCGCTCATTTTTGCTGATGTCTTGCTGATCTCCGTTAAATTCCCCTCATCACCTCTTTCATCTTCCCATCTTCACGTTTTCATCTGTGTTGTTTTAACACAGTGGTTTGATTATAATCAATTACAGGAGATGAAAAAGAATTTGTAGCCTTGATGAAAATGTGTGCAGTTGGGTGGAGGCTGTAGATGGTGTAAAAGTGCTGATGTAAGCAGGGAAGAACAGGGACTGCAGAAGGAGGACCGAGCTAATGATGTATTGATCTGACACAGCCGCAAGGCACACACTTCTCTGTCTGGCTCTAATGTGTGTGTATTTGCATGCAAGGTGTGTTACTTCCACATCAGAATAGAGATGGCAATATGTCTGAGCATGTGCACAGAGGAGAGGATGTGAGATTATTTTCCTATCAAGATTGATCTCATTTGTGATTGCGACTGTAATGTTTTCCTCTAGGACCAACACAAACACTTCCTCTGAACTGAGAGGAACTGAGCCCCTCTGGTGGTTGAGTACCTGCCTGAATGAAAACTTATACAATCTGTTGTTGTAGGAGGCCCATTGCTCTGCATGGTTCTACAGTTCTTTCATTTACTACAAATAGTGATCTCTAGACTCCTCCAAATGATACCATTCACATTCGGATCACTTGCATATCCTGAAGATCCACTGATATAAATTAGGCCTAGTTTGATCCATAAAGGGTTACTAGAGAAAATAAACCTTTATAATTATTATTATAATAGGCAAATACAATATGTAATACATAAATCCTTATGTAACTTTGCTTCCTTTAATAAAAACGAAAACAAACAAAAAACACTAATCTGTTTTTTACTCCAGATTACTTCCATTTACTCTGGATTCAGGTCACTCGCTGGTTAAATTGACACCCAGGTTCATTTTTAAAGGGTTAACACATAAAACTTCATGCAGCCACCCTTATTTAAAAATAAAATGCCAATCTGTAATCTGCTCCAGATTACTGCCATTTACATTCACTCTGGATTCAGATCACTTACAAATCCTCTAAATCCACTGGTTTGATCCTTAGAGGATCCTTAAAAGAGTACCACTTATACAACTAGCTGTGCTTTTGCTCTCTCCTCTCAAAAAGGATGTGTTCATTTGTAACAATTTTTATTGGTGTTGTTGACAATTTAACACATTTTATGTCATTCTTTTTGACATAATTAACACAAATTGTGTAACTATATAACACTAGTGTGTAGAAATGAGCAGGAATATCACATTCGTTGAGTTAAAAGTAACACAAAATATGTTAACTAGATGCCTTTTTACAAGGCACTGCAGTTTAATAAGAACATTTATAAACATGTTTTCCAACAAAATACACATTTAATAACATTTTTACTTTAAACTCGCATCATAATGTCAGTCGAGGGTCTAAAATGACTTTTTGTGATCTGTTGTGTTCTCACCATTACATTATAAATAGACTTTATTCTTATTATTGCCATGTTGTGTGTTTATTATCTTCATATTTGGTCAGTTACCACGATAGCTACATGCCTTTTTCCAGATTAGAGCTTTCTTGGAGCGTTCTATTATATCTGTGAACTGAAGCTTAGAGGTGAGGCAAACATACAGACATAATTCATACTTAATTTTTAAAACCAATTACTATGAACGTTTATTTTAGTCTGCTTCAGATTGCTTTCCTTCACATTTGCTCTGGATTCATTCTTGATTCAGATCACTTTCAAAAGTTGACTCTTCGTTTAGATTAAAATCTAAAGGGTTGAAACAGTTATGAATGCTCTGCAGCTCAGCTCATTTCTATTCAGACATTGTCTCCTCTGATTTAATTTCATCGACAATACAAGGGCATAAAGGGGACTTGAAATCCCTCTCACAGAGAATTTTATGAGCAAAGGACTGCATTTAATTGGAGAGCAGGATAGTTGTCAGCAGTCATATCCAACCAAATACATACATAGTTAAAAATAACAACAAGAAAAGTTTGCTTTACTCTACACTCTGAACACAAATTGTATCTGGGTACAGAACACCCAGGGGTGCTGCTTATCAGGAATGATTAAGAGTATCCACAGCCACTGCTCCCACATTGATTTGGATTAAATCAACACAGCTAGCCCTGATCTCCATGAAACCGCTTATCAAGGGATGAAGAGGAGAGGAGGGGTGTTAAGAGGAAAATAAGAGAGAGATTTCTGTACCCCTAAGAGTGGTTTGTGCTGTTTATGTAGAAAAATTACTTGAGGCAGATTTGTCATTAGAATATTGATTGAGTCTGGGCTCTCTAGAGTCGAAAGCAAAACTAGATTACAACAGGGAATAAAACTGCAGTGTTTGTGAGAAGCGCTCTGCGTACTGTATATATATTTTCTGGCAGATTCATGTTTATTTAAGAGCACAAGATAGATTTAATGCTGAGTCTGAGGTGAAATGAAATGACAGCATCCAAAACATTTGAAAGGAAAAAAGAATAAAACACAAGCAAAGCTCTGTGAAGACAGCATGTTTGCATGTTTCTTAATACCTGTGATTCATTTCTGTCTTATTCTTGCCATTCGGCTTTGGCATCTTAAACACACACACACACACACATTTTTCAGTATATTTTATCTGCAAAATATTTTGGTGGCCAAAGTACATGAAAAAGTGAATAAAAAGAAGCTGTGTTTTGCAGCAACTGAGGCATTTAAAATAAAATGAAACAAGGTATGAACATTCTGAACATGCCTTGAATGGACGTGTTCCATTTTTTGTGCACACATTATTGCAATGCCAGCAAAAAGCAATAGACAATAAAATCAAAATATTTAAAAGAAATCAATGCATTTATGAAACTACGTGTTTTGCAGCAACTGATGCATAACCGCTCATCCCCAGAAGCACCTGACTTTATATCTGTACCTGAACCTGTCATGTACCTTTCTATAAAATACCATGCTTCCTCTAGGCTAGATGTCATTATTTCTGAGAGTAAAATTGCAAGAAACGTGACAGATTTCTGCTCAAGGCAACATACAGTCACAATCTATACAGAGACCGCTTCATGTGTTGGACTGTCCCTTGTGAAAAAGAAACACACTTTGCCATATACATTTTTAAAAAGAAACTATACTGACAAACATTTAGGATAAATAAATAATATTTTAATGTAATTTCTTTTGAACTTTGTTTCTGTGTTTAAATATGGTTGTGATTAAATATTCATAATGATTACATTGCATTTTAGTACATTTAAAAACTTTAAATGTTATATTAAATAACAATACAGTTAAAATGATAATCAATGTGCTTTATATTAATTAACATACCAAACTTACTCCTAACAGCACAGCATACGATTATAAAAACGTTTTACAATATAAAGGAAAAATATGACATTTTTACGAAAGTGCACTTTTTAGAAGTGCATATAAATGTGTTAAGACACAGTGATGAAAGGGAACACTCTTTACTGGCCTTTTATTTCATTCATCAATATTACATTATTGTCTGCAAGTAGAGTTTTAAGATTTGAAGTACAATTCAATACAATTTAATACACTTTTCTTTCCTCAAGGGGCCTATTTAGGACAGTCAGTGTTGTACTGAAAAAAATCAGTGTGCCCTTTTCACCGAAAACATGTTCTCATGACAGTGATACCTCAGCCTCCAACTGAAGCATCTCAAATAAGACCCACTAGAAACCAAACGGCTCTACCAAACATCTAATGCGTAACAAAGACAATTTGCTTAACAAACAAACAAACAAATAAAAGCCTTCAATTTTATTTTAATTTTAACTATTTTTTAACTACAATAATTATTGATCCTTTGTTGAAAGAATACTTTGCCCAAAGATACAAAGATCATAAACCCATCATGGTAGCTGTGTTTCAGTTATACTAGCTCAAGGTGGTCAAGCTATTTGTCGAAACATGGTAGCTGGCTGACCAGTTAATGACCAGCTGGAAACCAGTAAATGGGTTTTCTGGCACGTCCTCTCTTGGCCAATCATTTATAACCACCTTGCATCTCAGTCCTTCCTTTTATCTATTGGTTGTCGATATTGTTTTCCCAGCCCCCACTGTATGTGACTAGTCTCCACCTTCAGCTGGTTAAGCAGCATTCCCACCATTAGCTATCAAAGCCTCAACTCACAGTCGATTAACCTCTGCTGAGGTCGGGCACACCTCTCTTTCTCATTCTAATTAAACATCATGCCATCCGTTCGTTCCCAGTTTGACAAACATACACTTTTGCTCAGTGCATCCTTGGCCCTGTTTACACCTGGTGTTAAGATGTGGTTTGATCAATCCATCACAAGTAGATGAGGGAGACACATTCCTGTTTAAATCCATCTTCTGTGCACTTTATGTGGGTTTTTTTCTGATCTTGCCATCTGAAATAAGCTTGTGTAATTTAGACATGAGACAAATGTTGTTTTTTGTTGTTGTTTGTTTGTTCCAAAGCTATTTTTAAAATGTTTACTGGATAAAAAGAATTCTTTATACAACATTAATCACCTCTAATTTGGAAGCAAATTCTTTACATTTGACTGGTATTCACTACAGAATACTTGCTGATAAAAATTTGAGAAAATATAAAGCAGCTGTAAAATTGTACAATTGTACAAAATTCCACCATAAAACAAAACAAATTAAAATGGCATCCATTTATAAGTAACAGAGACCTAATGCAACAAATGATATGTTAAATATTTTGGGTCATTAAAAAAGAAAAAGACATTATTTAAATCTGTAAATGGTTAACTTTTTCATATATACTCACCATAAGAACAAAACTATGCCTTTGTAAAATACATAAAAAACAGGATGTGCTTTCAGACGTCTGCTTTCCTAAACTTGTGGTACAGCCATAAAAATTAAACGAATCAGACTTGTTTCTCCTCTGTTGTTTCATATAATTTTATAATTTTTTTAACTGAAACATATTTTGTGTAGGCCTTTATACTTTATAAGTCATTTTATTCAGTTTTTCTCCTGTTGTTTATGTGTAGGCAAAACTCTTATCCATTGTAGGGCTGCTGGATATATTGTATGCGATAGTCACACGCATCTCGCCAGTAAAGTCGGTTCTTTTATTATTTATTATTTATTAGTAATAAATCTCCATCACATGTTTTCAGATGGAGCGGCAGTTAATACACAGAGCCGTAGATCACTGACAAGCTACGCAATATTACGTTCACTATCGCATGCAATCCATCTGTGATTACGCGGGCGAATTGTGTAGCTTCTCATTGAACTATGGCTCTGTGTATTAAATAACACTCCATCTCAAAAGTGATGGAGATTTATTACTAATCAAATGACTATCACATTCTGCAGCCCTAATCCTTAGTAATTTAATTAGAATCACAGAGTACTTATTCTATAAGCATTAGATTTGACAAAATCAGTTCAGGATGATTCATCCAAACTTCAGACTGTGGATTTTAAATGCATGTATTTGTTCAAATTTCAGTTAAACTCACGGCTACCACACATGGACTAAAAGCCAAAAATACCCATAATGTAGAAGTAGGCTCCATGTTTTAGTGATCAGACTTTGATGTGATCTCAGATCTGATATTTTAAAGGAAAGGCACTATATCTAAAATCCACTGACAACTGAATTGCAGCGAAGCTGACTTCAAAGCCGTCTAACCCACCGAGTGCTGATTTATCAGTCCGTTACAGTAGTTACTTAAGCATTTTGCTTTCAGTGGTCTCCATCACTGTAAGAAAAAATGTCAGACTTTTCATTTACAGTGTTTGCACACAGTTGCTCGAAACATTCTGTTGTTGCCGATTTCACTAATGAGGCTCATTAAAGAGGGATCCCTCTGAGGAAAGAGAGCTAGAGAGACAGAGATGAGGGATGGAAACAGAGGGAGATGTTTGGACATAGCTTGACAAAACCCAAGAGAAATCACAGTCATTTACTATTGACCCAACAGATCTGCACTCATGATAATCTCTCAGCCTGAGGAGAGCAAAGAAACATATTATATTACACTCAATAGTCACACTGTCACAGCTGTCTTTCTCTCTTTTGACACGGAAGATCAGCTTCTGAAAACAATGTATTACAATAATACAGATATAATTTGCCAGGGTTTTATAATGTTGGATCCATTCGATTATTTCTATATGCTCACTGACTTCAGTGATGATAATATGCACAACAGCCAGATTTAATATTTAATATACATGCACTGGGATTTTGGGCCAATGAAATTTTCTGGCTGGCTATTCAGAGTCGGACCAACAGATGCTGAGAGATCAACAAAAAACACTCATTGGACAAATCTGTCAGTAATTGGATTGTTTATTCACCATCATGTCATTCTGAATCCAGTTTGATCGTTGGTGACATGCAGATATATCATCATGAATATTCAGAAATATTTCCATGTAAATTCACTCGGAGAGATGCAAAGAGACAGACAGATGTACACATGCACACATCTCTGCAGCAGTGTCAGGTGGGTTATTTAATGATTGCCTCATCCCCTCCAGCACTAAATAAATGATGAGAACATTGTTAAAATTCTGCTCATATTCCTTCTAGTTTTTTCTCTTTCTGTCTCGTCTGTTGTGCAGGCAGGTGCTGCAACTTCACAACCTCGCCATTAAATTTTAATCTGACAAAAGACACTGGGCACTGCATTGTGTTTTTGATGAATATTCAGCATGAAAAATACCTGGAAAAACAGCATAAAAAAATTATTAAATCATTAAGACATTTTTAAACAAATATGCTGCTTTTGATTTGAGAGGACAGCAGTGACAACTGATTACTGCAATGTTTTTATCATCTCTCATTCTGACGGCACCTATTCACTGCAGAGGACCCATTGGTAAGCAATGGATGTAATGCTATATTTCTCCAATTCTGTTATGGTTAACAAGCAAACTTCGTCTAGGCCTGAGGGTGAGTACATTCTCAGCAAATGTTCATTTTTGGAGTAACTATTTTTATTAGGCACAGCAGCTGGTGGAGATAATCCCAAATGAAACAAATGTCATGTTTTCAACATAATTACCCCAATTCTATTGGAATTTACAGCTAAAAACATTTACACACTGCTTTTCTGGCTGTGAGAAACATGTGCTCTTGATATCTCAGTTCACATTTCCCAATGTGTCTGTGTGTTGATAAATATCACAGTGATGAATCATTCAGTTGTGGGATTCGATTATTGCGCTGACAGTTGATTGGCTGCAGAAAGGAGTGGGTGTGGCCTACTTACTTAAGATACTCTGTTAAGCACTGGATTACATTACTGCTCATTAGCAGCTGACTGACAGCTCACAAAGACTAAATGGACAAGACCCCATCTCTCATGAATTATGGAGCACCTAAAACTACATATAGGGTCAGTTCTGTCTCAGACGGCCATGCTGAAAGAATTTCATCCTAATATAGCATGTAGCTGATTTTTCCTGGAAATGTTTCACTTTAGCAGAGTTATAACTGACTGTTGCTGCTGCTTCTCAGTGAACAGAACGTCCTGTAGCTGGAGGAAGGGTTATCATGAAATCAGAAAGCAGTTTTGCATCTGTTTAGGGCATAGCATTATATAAAGTACTACCTGCTTGGACACATATCAGAGCTGCATGTTTAAATTATATTGTCCAGAAAAAAAAGAAAAATCTAAAAATGCTGTATTATGGTTATCAAGCACTTGCAAGTTTGCATGTTTGCAGTTCACATGGATGAAATCATTTTCAAAAATATGTTTAAAATTTAGCATTTCCAGTTTTTCAGAATGCTGTTGTCATGTAAATGAATGGATGAAATGCATACAGTCTACTTAATTTAACTGACCTTTACGTAATTTAATTTAATTACACAATTTAATTTAGCTCACTCAAAATAAATCTGTTTAGTTGGGTCAACACCCAAGATAATGAATTTAATGTAGGCTAGTGTGTTAACTTTTTCTGTTTGCCTAAATACATTTCTTATCCTCTGAAAAGTCATCTAACTGGAAAACATAACTGATCCTTAAACACTAACATGTTATTTATTTTATTGAAAAACCCATACATAGAACAACTAATACCGAAATTTACTCCTTTCTGAAGCATGATAGGAATTGCATTCAGTTAGTTATGTCAACAAAAATTATTCATGTAGGTTTTACATAAATTAAAGGGGTCATATGATGCTATTTTAAAGATCATTACTCAGTGTATTTGGTGTAAAAGAATATTTTGAAATGCTTTAATGTTCAAAAAACACATTATTTTTCAAATACTGTACATTATCCTCTATGCCTTCTTTCTTTACCATTGACCATTTGGGCTGCATTATGCAAATATTACCACTTCTTTAAGTAGAGAAGTGGGGGCATGTTTAAACAAACTGTTTTAGGGGGGTGTGGATGAGTCTTAACTTTTATAAAGAGTATCTCTTTGGTTTTGAGACTTTGATCTTTGCAACTTCAGGGATTCAGCTTCTAACACTCCAAAGAGAAAGGAAAACTTGAAACCGCCTCATATGATTTCAGTTGTAAATAAGTGTACACAAGATCATGTCATTGGTACAAAATATCACTTTAGCTGAACAAGAGACAAAAAATGTATAAACATCCCAAAGAACCATATTAAGTTAACAATTCTCAATTCTTAACATTTTTATAATCTGAACCTTTTTTAATCACTAAAAGTTACACTGATGTTACAGGTTCTTTATGGTACCAGTCTTTATGGTAAAACAGCCTTTATTTAACTCACAGCAGAATGGCTAGTATACTGATAAACATATTTATTTCCATTATATATCTCCCAAACAGAGGGTAAATTCATCAATTTTTATGTGCTGTTATATTTGTCTGTGTGTCTAGCTGTGGTTCCCTCAGGACAGATTGAAGAGTATGAGCGCTCGCACACAATCTGCCCAGCTCTAATCCTGTTACAACCCAACACCAAACCACATTAGTGTGTGTGTGTGTGTGTGTGATCTATCATATTTCTCTAAATTTTCTCCAAATCGTGAGTGTTTCCTCCATATTATTATATTATTATACATTTTAACCTCTATGAAGTATTGAGCTATAGTCTAAGGACAGGTTGGTGACAATAACAAGGAATTTTCATGTTATTATTTGATAATACATAGAGGAAATACAAGTATTTATGTTGCATTGTTGTGGTCATCTCTAATTAATTTGAGTTGATATGTTGCTAACTGTATTTTAACTAATGGCATGTAAATCTGTGGGATGTTTTGTCCACTGTCTCAGGAATCAGTGTTACGTCCATAAATCAGTTCAAGTTTCCCTGCCTTGCCAAAACCCTCTGAAATGCCCTCTCTCTCTCTCTACACACACACACACTAATTACATTAGAGCTCTTGGCTGTTTCTCAGCTTTCATCATGGTCTCACACCTGTTACCTAGTTTCTCTTCTGCGTCTCATCTTCGTCCACTCATTCTCTCATTTTCCTTCTGCTGTCTTTCAGCTGCTCTTTGTTTCCATCAGCATGAAATAAATAGTCCATGTGAATTACATGATGACACCAGCACATCTGAACACGGCCCCAGACATTAGGTGTGGATCTTTGATGCTTTGATCCATACGGAAGATAAATGATTCATATTTTCAAAACATCTCAAATCTGAATCATGCACAATAGAAATGAATCCATGACCTTATGAATATCACATCCATCCATTAGTATGCAGGCTTTTTAAAAATGCATCATGCAGCAAAAGGGATGTGTGTGTGTGTGTGTGTGTGTATGAGAGAGAGAGAGAGAGAGAGGGAGCAGCTTAATTTAATTTAAAATAAAATGAGATATTGTGTGTTTCCCATGACTTAAAACTATAGTTATTTATTTTAATGATACTAGAAATCCTTTTTTACTAGAAAGTCATTTTTCATGCATATAGAGGCTTTGTGAACATAATTTAATGAGAACATGTAACTAATTTACCATGTCAAATTGGATGTGAATTGGAAATTAAACAATGAGTCATGCAATTCGTAAATATTTTATGTTTTTGCCAATTGGTGGATACTTCTTACAATTTTTGCACAATTGTACATTTTTTATACAACTGACAGTGAGGTTTAGGAGTGGACTTTTTTTTTTTTTTTTTTTTTTTTAATTTTAAATACGATATGAGTATGTTTTCATATGAGGTTTTAAACAAAATGACCATCATGTTGAATAATTTCTCAATCACAACACAAACTGAATTATAAAATGTATAACCTGTCCATAGAGAGAAAAAAATGACATGGAATGGAATGTTTTTTATATTATTTTACAATATGTTCATTTTATTAACTGCATTGCCACTTTTTTATATTTTAGTTTGTTTGTTTTCACAAAAATATGTATGGGAATTGAAAATTTCAGTGTTTGGTTTGACTCTTCTATTTTCTGTAGTTTAAAAACATACTTTTGTCCTGCAGATAAAGCGGTGGAGCATTAATAACCTGCTTTTAAAAATAGAGTGACAGAGATGCATAGACAGAACAGCATGTAAAGCAGAGGAGAGATAAAATGTGTGTGTGTGTGTGTGTTAGAGGGGCTGGAGGATGTAGATTTCTGTTGCATCCTAAACTATTCCTCCAGTCAGCGCGAGCCCTATGTGTGTGTGTGTGTGTGGCTTCACAGGGCGTTAATGTCTTTGTGTGCCCCTCTCTCTCTCTCTCTCTCTCTCGCTGCAGTGGGGGAGTTTATTCAGCGACTCACACGAGGGGACGAGACAGCAGCAGCCTCCCCTCACCTGCTCGCCCTTCTCCCATCCTCCTCTCCTCCATCACAGCGATGCTACTCTGAACAGGACCAGAAATTCATCCCAAAGCTGGAGGAACTGATCCAGTTTGGTGGCTTTTTTCCATAAACACTGCTTAAGGATTTTTTGGGAGAAGAAGCATGCCAGTATGGATTACTCAAATCCTGGCCGAACAAAAGGACACAGCACTCTTGGGAGGAAGAAGAGAGAGAAAGAGGGATGACACGCCTCTCCCTCACACCTGACTTTCTTTCTTTCAGAGTCTGATACCCCTCTCTTTTTTTTCTTCTCACGTCTCCCACGGCTTTGTCACACTTGTGGCGACTGAAGGGTGTGTTGATGTGAGATGCTGTCTAGTTGAGGAATACTTTTGAGACTGTTGCGTTGCATTTTTTTTTATTTTATTTTAAATCTTTCCCTCTAAGTCTAAACTCTCTGAGGTTGTTTCAGGCTAAATGCACCAATCTTCTGTGTTTGCATTAGTGTGTGTTAACATTTGACCCGTCTGTGTACGTGGGCGTACGAGGGCGACGCCTGTTAGCGTCTCAGTCTGTCTGGCATGTTACTGCAGCATGAATGGCTAGCCTGCAATCTCAAACAGCAGGGTGCGTGAAACAACACCAGCCCTTTGACAGTTTAATGAGGTTAAAGCTGTCCGCCGTCTTAAAGCATGTTCCTTTCAGAAACCGGTTGGTCTGAGAGCCAACATTTGGACAAATAGTATTGTAGATTAATAATAAGTAGTGCTGCAGTCAAAGCTTTTTTGGAGATGGACATTTTCCTCCAGAAACTAAGCAAGAAGTGATGAGAAAGTGTGAACCAGACAAAAAAAGCTAAGTAAAACAGCTAAGAGCAACTAGCTACACACTGTTTCTTTTGTAAAGACTGCTGCCTCAAATTTGAGTCCGCGATTGGATGAAGATTTATGCGCACCTTCGGACAGCTCAGCTTTCTAACAAAGTGTGCTCGCAGAACCACAAAGCGTTTGTTAAACCGTATGTCTGATAATTACATTTCACAACCCACTGAGCTCCAAAGGCACCCAACTGGTATCTTATAAAGAAACCTATTGATTTCTATGTGACAGAGCGCCAATAATCACTATTAAGGGCTTGTGTTATTTAACTGAATTTTACTTCATTGTTCTACATTTTAAATGTTGAGGAATTGGGTTGATAATAAGCATGAGCGTTATTACAAAATAAATATAAATGCATAATAGTTGTTCTTTGTAGAAACAAAAGTTCAATGTATATGAAGCCTCTCCTTCGAATGCATCCTGCTTAGTCGGATCTGGTGGCGATATTAAAGTGTCACAGATGGGCAGCCAGTCGAGTGAAGGATGTTTGCTGTTGTTCGCACCTAAGCTGAAGCGTTTAACGTGTATGTAGGAGTGTGTGGGATTGAATTTTCCTCAAGCGTACTGACTCTCTCACCTCACGCTTTCATGTGCAACCAGTTTTTACCAATTCATCCAGTGTGCAGCGCACATGTTTATCTGACTGAATGCGATGCACGATACACAGTTCAGAGTTTTTGAAAGATGAGAGACTGGAAAGAAACACCTACGTGCATGTAGAAACTCAAGCAGAAGTTCAAAGTGAAAAGCTCCCAGTGAAAGTGGAACAGGTTGAAAAGCACAAAGCCAAAGTGAAGCACTTAAAACTCTTCTTCTTCGGTATCTACAGCAGTTGATCAAATCTGGGAGAGAATCATGGATCTTACTGTGAGGAGGAATTTTATCTACAGTTCAGTTTGAAATGAAAACACCAGACGTTCATGAGGGCTTCTGCAGGAAGTAGTTGTGTTTTGATGAAATCTACTGTGTTGACCAATAGTTGTTTTTTATTTTCTATCAAAAACATTGGCGGATAAGAATTTGGAATTGAACTGACACGTCTTGGAAGGAAAAACCCTGAAACAAAGCCACAGATTTCACCAAATACTGTGAGGCAAAAGTAATTTTTGTTCTTGGAAGGCTCCTCCTTGTTGGTCTCTCTTGACCAAACATTCAATCTCTCCAATTATCCTTCCATCACTTTGGAATAAAACATTGAACGTCGCACAGCCACATGCATGCAGCATTTACTGATTTAGGAGTAATTTGGATGTAGTCCCAGAAAAGCGCTGGTGGAAGTGGCCTTGATAAAAGCGTCAGAGCAAGCACAGAAGCGTAATTTCATGCTGAATTCGCTGAATTAAGCACATCAATGGGGACAGGAACAGAAGAATGGCTGTACTACAACATTTCACTTCAAGCACAAATTGACTTTTTTTACATACTGGAATTCATCCGCTTTCACGCTCCACAATAGATTTGAGATATGACAGTTTGGACTTCTTGAGTTTTTTAGTTAGGCATGGTGAAATGGACTGTTTGAAAAGCAGAAAAACTGACATTTATTGAAGTCATGAGAAAGACTTGTTCATGTGTCTCTGAACCAGAAATGTTTTGAACTCTGCAGTTCTCCTACTCCTACTGAGTGCATTTGTTAAACTGCGAAAGCTAACCGAACTGTCTGTGGGGATCTGGGATATGCTGCTTGGCTGAAGTAGCACAGCTGCTGCTCTTAGTAGGTGATCTGAGCGGGTTCGTGGGTTCAGACGTCAGGATGGGGTGTAACATGTGTGTGGTGCAGAAGCCCGAGGAGCAGTACAGGGTCATGTTCCAGGTAAGAATCTAACCCAAAGATGTCCATAGTGTTGATGTGTGTATCAGGTCATTGAGAGCAAGTTTATACCCCGCAATCAGTAGGATATTGGACTAGGACTGGGCAATATATTGCATAATATATTCATGCGCATCTCGTCAGTAAAGTTGGTTCTTTGATTAGCGGTAAATTTCTACCACCTGTTTTCAAATGAAGCAGTAGTTCATACACAGGGCAGTAGATCACTGATAAGCTATGCAATATCGGGTTCAGTTTTGCAAATAAATCACCCGCGAAACTGAATGCAATATTGCATAGCTTGTCAGTGATCTACTGCCTTGTGTATTAACTACTGCTTCATTTGAAAACAGGTGGTAGAGATTTACCGCTAATCAAAGAACCGGCTTTACTGACGAGATACGCATGAATATATTGCCCAGCCCTAGTCCAAAATCCTTCTGATTGCGGGGTATAAACTTTCTCTGAATGACCTGATACACACATCAACACTTCTATATTTTTTATATTTCACTTTTCTTTGATCATATATATATATATATATTTTAATTTTAGCTTATTGCTGATACATGGGGATCTAAGTCTATGTTCACCATACAGACAAATGTTGGCCAAATTTTTGTACGTCTAATGCAAAACACTTTTTCAGGGTTGTATTGCATACTTTTTTGGCGCCATAGAAATGTGATGGCAATTTGTTTGCCTACACTGCTGTTGCGTTCTACTCGCTGTTTCTGGATAAGGGTAGGGAACAGAGACTAGTGGCAGTTAGTTGTGTTTTCCACATATATGTGATGCTTTCTTCACCTCTGTCATTTTTAATCTGCATATTATTGCAGGTGCACACCACATCATTCATGTGTGACACAAGCACATGTGCACTTTGGTCAGAGGGGCAATACTGTGATCGCTGTACACCACCTATGTTAATACGATTATGAACTTAATCATATTATTACATTTTGGTACTGTGAGTATTTAAGACATACTGCTGCTGCACAAATAGCATATAAATGAACTTTGAAAGTGCGCTGCAAAATGCTCAGTTGGATGCCTATTGGCCATTTAAATGTAGAGCAGCAAGCTCATTGGCTGTGTATGCAACATGAATCAATCAGCTTGAGTCATTTACCGCTGTGAATATCATCAGTTATGTTAAGAACCCATCACCCTGTGCTATCTAGTTTCAAAAAAAAGAGCTAGACATTTATCAAGACAGTTATGAAAGGTAGTGGAAGTACAGTGACGTGTCAGAAGTCATAAGAATTACAATGACAATGACAACTATATACAAGTTTTGTATCAAAAAATTTCAAAACTCTGCTTCCTTCTGTCACATTCTTGTCTTTAGTTTTATTTTTATTTTATATATTGCCTGTGCACAGTTTCACTGGTTCTGTGGCTTACTTTATGTCCTCTGTGTGTCTTTTTGTATGACAGCAAACGTTACAAATTACTCAGATTTCCTGTGGAATTGAGCTACTTTTTTCAATGTTGCCATGGGTTGTTTTTCAACTTTGTGGGTTGAAGCGACCCCACTAACACAATATTTAGCCCCCGGGATGAAACTGGGCTTGTTTTGGAGTAGTTTTAAGAAGCATTTGGGCAGATTTTGTTGTAAAAACCTGGCAACCCTGTTCATATATTTCTATTGGACGTGTGGGTCATTTCAGAACCACAATCTATTCACACTGGAAATCTGACACTGGCCACATTTAAAATTAAAATATGAACAGCAAAAAAATCAGAATATAGAAAAAAAAAACAAAAGAAAAAAACCCCAGAATAAATTCACAACTACATATTAATACACTGGCAACACCCCCTCTCTTAACACACTGTGCACTTTTAAAAAAAGCATGCTTTAATGTCGAACTAAAAGTTATCTTACATTTTAAATGTTTTAATGATATTTAGATTTTCTTATTTTTAATACACATCCGAGGGATCATAAATGCACAGTGGCAGACCAGCGTCTAATCAGCTATGATAGACACAGATGATATAAATGCATACAAATAAATGTAGACCTTAGTAATTGCTATTGGGATGTAAAGAGACTTTCAGCCAGCATAACAAAAATGTTTTTGATCCAAATCACTCACCCTGCCTTTAACTGTAAATAACGTGCAATTAAGTGCCTAAAAAGAGTGCATTTAGTTCATACTGAAGAATATTCCTTCGAAGCATATTATTTTTATTTGATGAGTACACTTTTTCAAACTACTGTATGCTAAAGCATGTCGAGCCAGTAGTCAGACACATTTCAGCTTTTCTATAGTAAACCTACAAATTCATGGGAATTACTTATCTTTGCTGGGTTAAACTTAGTGTGCTGTAAACGTTTTTGTCAACGTGATTGTTATTTATTATATGTATATTTGCTTGAGTAACTTTTAGCAAGTCCCCTCTGGTTTCATTGCAAGCAACGCCCATGAATGCCTTTAGTCTGATATTTGCATTTTCTCATCTCTCTCTCATAATCATGTCCCCACAGGTTTCTTCTTCTCTGTCTGTGTTTGCAGCAAACTGCTTGTTTTTCTCCTGTTTGTTTGTGTGCCTTATTTTAATGATATTTAATGAGCTCTATTATCCCGGCTTGCTACGAGTATCAAAACATCCAAACCAATCAAAACCTTTCATTTTCAGGCAACTTTATGGAAGTAGCAAAGATTTCTCTGTGGCTTTGACTTACAACTCTTTTGGGCTGTTAAATATTTTATTTGGGTAATAAAAAATACACAACAAAGACTAGCAATGAATTTTTGAATCATAACTGGTGTCTGAAACTATAGGCGTGACTGTGACTTTGAGGAAAGCCATTGCTACGATTTATGCTTTTCTGATTGTGATTCATAAGCATTTTTATAAATGATTATGTTTAGGTGTAGTTTGTGCTTTTGTGTATCATTGATTAAAGTCTTTTCGATAAGAGAAGACCGATACTAATAAAGCCAATTAGCAGAACACCTCAACCTTTAGTGCTAACAAACTGCACAAAGAAAGAGAGAGAGAGAACTGTGCAACCATCTAATTACCAACATCATCATTATTTAAGCATACAGATTATTTATTGATTGATACCAAAGGAGAACGAATATCCAGTGTGGTGTTCACAGAGAGCTAAGTGCTGTTTATATATAACATGGATAATTATGTGAGTAATTTATTTAATTAAAAAAATAATAATAAATAAATTATATATATATACATATATATATACATATATATATATATATATATATACCAGCAAATTAATGAGCTATATATAAAGATATAGCCACAATAATAGCAGCATCATATATGCTGATGTATTTCCCTATATATATAGGCCTATATATATATATATATATATATATATATACTGTACTGTGCAAACGTCTTAGGCCGCTAGTATCTTCACCAAGCAAAAATGGTTTTAAGTGGGTTATTTCTATCTTTTGTGGTAGCGTGTCAGTTGGAAATATCAGTTTACATTTTTGTCATTAATTGTAATAATGCAGTGAGATTATTGTCTGACAACAGCCAGTGCTCCACACAGAGATCTGATCT
>JAUMHE010000080.1:2941082-2959305 GCA_032359235.1 Enteromius mattozi
TTCACCCTCATGTTTCAAACCCTAATGAATTTCTTTCTTTTGTAGAACACAAATTTGATTTTTTTATTAGTATTTTTTCATTGACAGTTAAAATAATCTTCAAAATATCTTTTTTGTTTCACAGAAGACAGATAGACATTGGGATTTGGAAAATGAGAAGGAATAATTGGGTGGACTGTCATTTTAACTAACCGCATCTGTTACATTAGTGTGTTTATCAAATTTGTTTTATGTACACTGATGAGCATCCAACAGCCATTCTTTGTTAATGTCTACAAACGTCTTTCATACTAACAAATGTCTATGCTTTTGTTCATATTGTGAAGACTTCTTTCTTAAATTATCTCTTTATGTATTGGTGCAAGACATGATTCTTACTTGACTCAGTATTATTGTCTGTACATTCTTAATTTTTTTCTTTTAACTCTACTTAATCATTGTTTCTTGCTTCGAAAACAGTGACAACCAGTGTTGTTACTGTAAACTAAAACAAAATCTGTTTACAATAGTCTTAATGACTTAAATAAAAGTGAATTATAGTGTGAAATTTAAACTTGAAAAATGTAAACATATTAGAAATGTGACATTTGTAACTGAAATAAGTTGAGGTTGAAGCCCTAAAATTGCTGAAACTTAGAAAAAAAATACAAATACACAAAATAAAAATGTCAAAAGCTAAATTACATAACTAAATTACTAAAACTTGCTAATATAAATGTAAAATAAAAATAGTATACAAATAATTCTAAAATAACACTGGTCACAACCACAGTTAATTAGAATTCATTATTTTATGCACACTGTAAAGAAAGAAAAAAAAAATCAGCAAAATTTATGGTAAAAAAACAGCAGCTGTGTTTGCCAGAATTCGATCGTAAAAAATACGGTATCAACATTTTAGGTTTTACAGTTTTAAGTTAAATTTACAGTTAAATACCTTAATGACATTAACTGATATAATGTTAATATACCAACCTACTAAAGTACTGAAATCTGTTTTGTAGCTTTGAAATACACTGATAAGCTTCAAATGCAGGTGATGACGAGAAAGTCACATGATGAACCAAAGCCCATCACAAGTATCTTTTAAATATGAACATATATAGAAGGAGCTGAGTGTCACACAAACACTAAACACCATCATGATGAGACTCATTGAACTCAAATATGCAATAAACAATCATTTAACAACATTATATCTAACATACAACCCTGATAAACATAACTGATAAGAAAAACTAAGAAGAAATAGTTATCTCAAAGAAAAAACATCAAATTCAAAATAAATTTGAAATGCAATGCAGGGAATTCTGGGAATGTCTGTAAATTTTACAGGAATTTACCGTTATCCATTTGACAAGTTTTTACAGTTAAAATCACAGTAATTTTTTACAGTGGTCTATCAGCTTATGAAGCTTGCTGATGAACAATAAACAGGTTTTGCTAATGTGGGCATTCATTTGTTAACCACGTTTTGAGTTATATAAAAATATGTCAAGCCTTTTTAATTTCAAAATATGAATGATGTGTTCAAATCTGAAGTGGTGATGTTGTGAGTGTGTGTTTGTCCAGGTGAGCAGCAGAGACCTAACTGGTCTCTCTCAGGGGCAGAGCCTGCATGCACTGCGCTGCCGGAGGAACATGAGGTGGGGTCCGAGGAGGAAAGCGGCTGCGTCTGGAGCTGCTGCAGGGATGCTGGGAAACACTGACTGTGTGGACAGCGGGACGCAGACAGATATCAGCTTCCAGCACATGGTGACATTAGGCAGACCCGTCAATCACAACAGACCAGCGTCACCTCCCTCCCCTCCGCTGCCGCCCATGCCAGAGCCCTACCTCTTCAGCCAGATGTAAGTAAGGCTTTGAGAACAAATGTCGGGTGTCACTGTTAGGCAGCATCACTTTTGAAATCAGTGCTATTCAGTATGTGTTTTGTACATGATGCTTATAATGAAAAAATACTAAATTAGACTTGTGTTCAGCTTTCTGGAGTCAGTAAAAGTTCAATATATTTTTTTAAAAGATGAATCTTATGCTCATCAAGTGTTTCTTTTATTAAAAAAAAACAACCCTGTGAAATATAGCAATTTCAAATAACTTTTTTTCTATTGGAATAACCTGTAAAATGCAATTTAATCCTGTGATAAAAAGCTGAATTTTCAGCATCATTAGACGTTTCGTATTATGATCAATGTTGAAAACATTTGTGCTGCTTTATATTTTTGTGTAAACAGTGTTCTTTTTTTTTTCAGGATTTATTTCAAATATAAATATTTTATAACATTATTCATGTCTTTACTGTCAGTTTTGATCAATTTAATGCATCCTTGCTGAACAAAAGCAATAAGTTATTTCGGAAACAAAAAAAGGAATCTTACAGACGGCAAACCTTTGAATGTTGTTAGTGTACCTTTTACAGAAAATACTTAAATTTGTGATCATTTGTGTGAGGGCTGTTCTTATATGGGGGGCACACACATTCATACATATATATTTGTGTGTGTGTACATTTTTCTTATTTTGCCTAAATATCATATTTTTCATTGCCCAAATATCACAGTTACGTTTTTCCTTCTGGAGCATCAGTGAGCATTTGAAAATTATGTTATAGCTGCCTATGAGTGCCTCGGTTGTCCTATGTCTGAAAAAATGGATCTCAAAATCATACAGTCACAAAAAATGCTGGAAAAAACAAAGAATTTGTGGGAGCTGAAGGATTTTTCGGAAAAACAGCAGGACATTTAACTGTTTAGGACAAACAAAAGACTCACGGACAACTATCACTAAACATAAACATACAGCTGTGGATCATTCAGCTAACAGCACAGTATTAAGAATCAAGGCGATGTAAACTTTTGAACAGGGCCGTTTTTAATAAATTCAGCTATTATTTTCTCTTGTGGACTATATGTTATCACCTTTTATGTGAAATATCTTATTCAGGTCAGTCCTAAATAAACAATAACATGATTTTTTTTATGATCCCTCTTATTTTGGTAAAATAATTAACAGTTTGCACATTCTGGAAGGGGGGTGTAAACTTTTGACCTCAATTAATCACAAATGTATAAAACTTTTATACATAGATTATTTGTCTAAAGATTATATAGAAGTCATTATTTTATAGGAGTAAAAAGTGTCTTACTCCAGTCTCCTTTACAGCAAAAGCACAAATTTATTTACAGACAAATCCAAATGTTACATTTTTGAGGGAATAAAGGAGTGTTGATTGCTACTGTGGTGTTAAAAGTTTAAATACATTACAAAAATAGAAAAAAAAATCTACAATCAACAGTTGTTGAGCGTGTTACACTTACTGTACAAACACTGCCTTTCTGTGACTTTTTCTGTACGTCATTCTAGTAGTTAACTGTATGTTTTGTTCTTTGACATTGTGTTTCTCCTCAGCCCTCCTACTGACCATGTGTACTACGACCCAACGGACTACTTTGACATTAGTCAACACGAAGTGGACAGACAAGATGACCTGGAGTATGAGGTCAGCACTGTCTCTTCAAACTTCCTCTACTTTAAGTTTGTTTTAGACTGAAATACCGCTGGACAAGCGTCTTATCTCTGTTTGTTTAATTCTCTCCATATCTGTTCTTTTTCAGGAGGTGGAACTGTATAAATCTTGCCAGCAAGATAAACTGGGTTTAACGGTGTGTTATCGCACTGATGATGAAGAGGATCTGGGTATCTACGTGGGTGAGGTGAGAAATGGGGAATAATGGGAATCTGCTGACCGATGAATTATGAATGAAGGCTGAGGGAGAACTGTGAACCTACGCCCTTATGTTTCAGTGTTAGATAAATCATCCTTTTAAATGAAATGCCATTTTAAATTCAAGAATCAAGGTAAACACAAGATAATTCTACTAGAGCATGACAATTACAATGCATTTACAGCATGTTATTTAATGCATGGACCAACAACTGTATATTATCAATTACTTTGTATAAAAGTTAGTGTTTTTTAAATTCCATTTAATATGGAGAGACAACTCTATGCAAGTAATTTGTATGTCAAGTGCCTCAGCATTGCTGCTTGTGCATTCTGACCAGTCTGACACATGGCTTAACTATCGTTATTTTTGTACATTTTGCTTATTGATGCTAAAACTGTAGAAATTACAGGTCACTTTTATATTGCAGAAATCACACATTTACAGCAAGAAGTGTATTGTAAAGACATATTAAACACCAGAGAAGCTGTCAATGGTCACAAAATTTCTAATAATCCTATCTGCTAAAAAAAAAAGGTGAAAACTTAAGTACAGTAATGCATTTACACTGAAAATTTGCATGGATATTTTATATGCAACAGAATAATTGTCAAAAAAAAAATGTTACAAATATGTAACCCTGGACCACAAAACCAGTCATAAAGTGTTTTTTTGTTTGTTTTGTTTTTTTCACAAAACTAAGATTGATGCATCATCTGAAAGCAGAATAAATAAGCTTTCCATTGATGAATGGTTTATTAGGATAGGGCAATAATTGAATCTGAGGGTGCAAAAAAAAAAATCTAAATATTGAGAAAATCGCCTTTAAAGTTGTCCAAATTAAGTCATTAACAATGCATATTACTAAATCAAAACTTAAGTTTTAATATATTTATGGTGGGCAATTTATAAAATATTTCCATGGAACATGATCTTTACTTAATATACTAATGATTGTTGTCATAAAAGAAAAATCTATAATTTTGAACCAAAATCATCGATTGGCTGTTACTACAAATATACCATGTCATGCAACACAGTTTCACTCCAACTCGTCACATTTTGACGCTTGGTCAAGACCCTTTTGCGTTGCTTTTTGAAGCTCAAGGTAGCCCTTTTTAGTCACTTTTCGACGTGAAGGGTCCTCTGTTGTTTTAAATAGGAAACCCTTAGCGTCAATGTGCCGATACTGTTTTCATTTTATCGTCATAATTAAAAGATATATTGGGTAAAAACAATGGCATTATTGCATATATGTAGGGGTGTGATTTTTTCAATGTAAATAGTTTTATTTAAAATTATATTATTTACAAATTTATTAGCACGTAACCCAAGCCCTGCCCCTAAACCTACCATCTGCCAATAAAACACAAGATATAGCACCACCATCACAATTTAATTGAAAAATATTAATATTCCAAGTCTTTTGAGGCAAAACGATTGATTTGTGAGAGGAATAGACGCAGTCGCTGTCCGTCTTCCGTATACTTCCTGTGCGCTGCTACAAGAATCCTTCAGTCAACATTGAATGAAATGCCACTGGCTCTTGTGTGTCTCGTGATCGATTGCGTCAAAATTGTGTTGAAAAGTGACTAAAACGGGTACCTTGACCTTCAAAAAGCAACGCAAAAGTATCTTGACCAAGCGTCAAAATGTGACGAGTTGGAGGGAGATTGTATTGCATCATGACTGGTTTTGTGCTCCAGGGTCACAAAAATATTTTTGACTGTTTTGAAGTACATATTTACTGTATTTTTTTTTTTTTTTTTACTGTATACTGCATTAGTGGAATGAGTATGCTGATTTTTTGCCTTAGTTCCTGTCAGTACACACTTTCATTAATGTTTACGTCATGTCCACAAATAAAGAAAAAAAAGATGTAAGGTGCTTGAGGCTGCAATGAATGATACTATCCTACTCACTGATAATGGATCGTCCACAACAAGGCAACCATCTAGTAATCACACTTCACAAAATTATCCGACCGTAGAGTTTACAAGTAATACGGAAAGTGGAATAGCCTGTAATAAATCATGCCTCAACATCCTGCAGAACCATGATGTCTATTATTATTTAAATCTGGCTAGTGTGCTAGTTCTAACATCACAAAACGTTGTTTATCAGAAGTCAGAAAGGGCTTTATTACCAAGTATACTTGCATACACAAGGAATTTGACTTGTTCACAGAAGCTTCCAGTGCAGAAGAAAGTACAGACTGTAAAAAATGACAGCGACTTTAACGGTAAAAAACTGTGAAAATTATACGGTAAAAACAAGTTAAACGGTTAATGGTAAATTCCTGTAAAATTTACAGGAAAAAAACGTAAGCTGACATTCCCAGAATTCCCTGCATTTCATTTAAAATTTAGTTTGAATTAGATTTTTTTTCTTTGAAATAATCATTTCTTCTTAGTTTTTTCTTATCAGTGATGTTTATTAGGGATGTATGTTACATGTAATGTTGTTAAATGAATGTTTATTTCATATTTGAGTTTAATGAGTCTCATCATGATGGTGTTTAGTGTTTGTGTGAATGAGACTGAGCTCCTTCTGTATTTGTTCATATTTAAAAGCTGCTTGAGATGGGATTTGGTTCATCATGTGATTTTCTCATCATCACCTGCATTTGGTGCCTATCAGTGTATTTCAAATATACAAAGCAGATTTCAGTACTTTAATAGGATGGTATATTAACATTATATCAGTTAATGAAATTATGGCATTTAACTGTAAATTTAACCGTAAATGTTGTTACCATATTTTTTACGGTCGAATTCCTTCAACCACAGCTGCCGGTTATTTACCGTAAATTTTGGCGTAGTTTTAGTTTGAGCAGCTTTGAGTTTAAGTTGTATTTACATGGAGCATTCCTTAAATTTTGTCTGAGAATGTCAGATATTCTGTGTCTTGTCGTTGCAGGTCAATCCTAATAGCATTGCTGCTAAAGATGGCCGAATCCGTGAAGGAGACAGAATACTGCAGGTAACTCAGACTTCATTAAATAACACAAATTAAGTTGAGTTTAAAGTTAGAGGCTTGAACAATATATATTTTTTTTAAATAGTGAGCTAGGAGATGTTAATCGTTTGGGGGAAAAGATGCAATTTAATTCTCTGTTTATAAATACCCCTTCCAAATTCCTTCAGATATTTTTCATTGCCTTTAAAATAAGAGACCGTAACCTTTAAGTTAGTAATTATTCAGTAGTGTCCTGAATAAATAATTATCCTGTTTGCATATTCTAAACAACATGTTTTACATCTTCAGGCATCAACTGTTTATAACTTTTTGTAATTAAATTACATTTAGCAGATTTAGGAAACTAAATAAAACAATTTTATGATCTCTTTTTAAAATGTTAGCAATAAACGGTTAGCAATATAAACTTTATGGGCCAGTTTTAAAGACGGGGATTAAGCCAGGACTAGCCCTTAGTTAAATTAAGATATTTAAGCAGTTTTTATTAAAACAACAACAAAAAAAAAAAACTATAAAAACGTTTAGATATTTAGGAAATGTACAAAATTTCTTCACGGAACATGATGTTAACTCCTAATCTTTAGGTTTTGGCAAAAAAAAAAAAAAAAAAAAGGATAATTGTGACCCATACAATGCATTGTTGGCTATTGCTACAAATATTTGCCTGTGCTGCTTAAGACTGGTTTTGTGCTCCAGGGTAACATGTGATGTGAAATGATACTAATGTGTATCTGTGTTTAGATAAATGGGATGGATGTGCAGAACAGAGAGGAAGCTGTGGCCATCCTGACCAGAGAGGACAGCACCAACATCTCTCTGCTACTGGCACGACCAGATATCGAGGTGAGACTCCCCTTAAAGGTATTGGAACAAACCATAATAAAACTGTAGGCTTATATTTGATATTTCAGATATCATCACTTGATTTAATTAAGTTAATCGCTTTGGCAGTGTTTCCTACAGAATTGCAGCAGGGGGAGTGTAAATGAAAGACATGTTGTCAATTTATTGTCTTTGAATCATTCTGAGGCACCCAGCCTTTATCTCACTGCATTCAATTCAAAGCGTGAACTCATAACTCAAGTAAATATAATTTCTTTCACTGTGGATTTAGTCGTGGCACAGCGCCACTGCACTTTGGCGAATGACAAAGTATTACTGAAGCCATTAACGGCAACAGATTTGGTACTCAGACATAACGTGAAGTGTATTACGGCTTGCTTATTCAAGCGGTAACAGACAAATGTGTTTTAGTGTACAGGTAGACACATGGCTTCATTCTGCTCTGTTTACAAATGAAAGCAGACAGGAAAGGTCAGAGTAGGACAGAAACCCCGACGAGGAAATAAATGGAGAGGAGAATGGCAGAGAGAAAAAAAGAAAAACAAGGAGAGACAAGGACACACAGGGTCGGTTCAGCAGTCTTTTGTTCTACTCAAGGTTACGCTTGGGAGAGAAACACACTTAGGACATCCCATAATAACACTACCTCCAACAGCGAGTCACCATGTCCACAGACTTCGGCTGTGTTCGAAATACTGTATACTACACTATATAAAAGTATACATTATTATGCAATAAACAATTTAAACTGCAGCATGCTATATTATCACATGGCCACATTACATTTCAGGTTAAAAAACATGACATCCGTTTATCACATTGGACATCATTTTCCATTTTGTATCGCAATGTATACATAAAATACCTTAGAATTGGCCTATTCATTACTGGAGATACAGTTTAATTGCATTGTGGGATATATAGCATTCCATGCAGTGTTCTTGATTGGAAATGGCTCATTTTGACAAGGCAAATAAATCAAATGACAAAGCCACAACAGAGCAAGGAGAGTATCAAAATCAACAAGTCTGTGTAAATTAACACAAAAATGATGAACAATGTCTTTCTTCGTGACTCACACTGCGCGTGGGTCTCTTCGTTGATTGGTCCCAAACCTCATTGTCTGTCAACTTGCTTTAACAACCAGATTTATCATCTTTAGCCCATGTGGAAGCCATAGCAACAGTCCATATCCCACTGGTAAATATTTAAATAAAACATAATGTAAACCCCGGAGGAACGACCCAGTTCATGAATACAAATAGACCAAGCCAACATTTGAAGTCTGAGGCATGTTTATGAAGTTCATTTAGCATGATGCTATTTGACACAAAGCTGTGCAAGGAAAACAATGTCCTGAAGAAATCAAAAAATACATCTTAATTATAATAATCCTGATATATTAAGTATAGAAAGATGCTGATCTGGAAGACAGATATTTATCTTTATTAAAGTGCCCCTATTAGGGATTTTTGAAAATGACCTTTCATGCCCCATGTAACAACTGTGAATGAAAACATTTAAATCTGAAAGTGCACCATGTATAAACTTGATTTAGAAAACCTGACAGCACACATACATCTTGGAGACATCTATTTGATGTCTGCATTTACATCTGCAAGACATATTATTTAGGTTGTTTGCTCATCTGCAATATGCCTATTGGACATGAAAATTCTGTCATTAATTACCCACCCTCATGCCATTCCAAACCCCTTCGTTCATCTTCGGAACACAAATAAGATATTTTTGATGATATCAGAGAGCCATCTGTCCCTCCACAGACAACAACACAACTGAAATGATCCCAGATCCAGAAACGTGGTAAAAACACCGGTAAAAAAGTCCATGTGACATCAGTGGCTCAACCTCACTTTTGTGATGCTAAGAGAATACTTTTTTGCGCAAATAAAACAAAAATAACATAATTTACTCTTTTCCTGTGACTTATGTCTTCCGTCATGCTCAACGCAGCACATACGCAAGCTTTTACGTATTTGACGTAATCAGCCTTGTTTACATCCAGGTGAAAGCATGCACATGTGCGTAATCTGCGGCTGTTTGCATGTACGCTTACGCAGTAAGGTTTTCTAAAATTGTGGAAGACGTAAGTCATAGGAGAAGAATGGTTGAGTATATGATGTTATTTTTGTTTTCTTTGCGCAAAAAAAAAAAAGTATTCTCCTATCGTCGCAAAACTGAAGTTAATCCACTGATGTACTTTTTTTTTTTACTGGTGTTTTTACCACGTTTCTGGACCTGGTATCATTTCAGTTGTATTGCTGTCTATGGAGGGACAGATGGCTCTCTGATATCATCAAAAATATCTTAATTTGTGTTCTGAAGATTAACGAAGGTCTTACGGGTTTGGAACGATACGAGGGTGAGTAATTCATGACAGAATTCTCATTTCTGGGTGAACTAACCCTTTAACATACAAAAATGTAAATTCATTTTTCACTACTAGGTGCTGCTTTTGGAACGTTAAATATCTGTTTCCCTGGTAACGCTGTACACAAAACAGCACTGAGTTCACAAACACTGCTTTATCAGACATTGGGACTGTTGTTTGGGACTTGTTCAGCATATAAGGTACAAATAAATGTATATTATAAGACAATGAAAGTGTTTTTTGACCTTGTATGTTAAAATATGAAACCAAAATATGAACCTTTAATAACCCGTATTAGAGGCACTTTAGAACATACAGTACAAGTCTATAGGTTATGTTGATAAAAATGCTTCACACAATTGGTCTGAATAATCTCATTTGGGCACAGTTCTAAAATAAAATTCTATCTTTAATTGTATTCAATATCTAAAATACTGGCATATGTATGAATTTGGCATAAAGCAAACATCTATTTGTGAATAGTTAGTGGAAAACGATTAAAAGCAGAGATTAGAATATTCTACAGATTCCACAGTGTTTAGGATTTGGGGTCATTAGCACACAAGTGTGTGTGTTGTGTGTTTTACGGACGCTCCAGATGGTGTATGAGCCCTTGGGCCAGTATATTCCCCAGCACAGGTGGCTCATTTCAGAAACCTCTCACGTTTAAATGTCCCCCACAACAGATGGGAAAAGACCCTACAATCATTTACAGTAGCCAGACTTGGGTTTACTCAGACAAACACTGCCCTCTGCTGCTCAAACAGGGATGTTTTTGATGTGGTTGCTGCTTCAGACTAGTGCACATGTGTCAGACTCTGGTCCTGGAGGGTGACTGTCTTGCAGAGATTAGCTTTTTATTTTATTTTTTGCTGGTTCAGATGTGTTTAATTAGAGTTGGTGCTAAACTTTGCAGGACAGTTGCTCCCAAGGAAACAGAATCTAACATCCCCGGACTAGTGGATCCCAGCCACATCAGAGCAGATAGTACACATTTCACATGACTCATGATTAGTCAGACTCATCATCAGCTCATTAGCAGAGACTCAGAGCTGGGTAGTATCTGATTACATGTGATCTAGACTACATAATCAGATTTAAAAAATGAAGTACTTGTAATTACATTAAATGTTAATGTCAAACACATTCAGATGCACAAATTCATGTTATTTCTTACTTGCATGTACTGCTGGGATTCTCAAACGTTTTCATCTAATAAATTTACTTGAAGTACCCCTGAAATGTTAAAGTAAATATTTTAATATTTATAAGTATTACATTCTATTACAAGTATTTTATAAGTATTACATTGTTCACGGTTCTCTGACGTTTTTTAATGGTCACATGACAAATTATTTTTTTTTAGGTTATTAAAAATTATTTGTACATTTTTGTGACTTTTTCATTAAACTCACAAACCTTCTGCAGTTCTCAAACTCAGTTTAAGAAATCTTGACATAATATAATGTTTAATGCACTTCATGTTGTTAATAACAATGAATGAAATATTTTCTTTTTGTATTTTTATATCAGTATGGTACAAGATTATCTTAAAAAAATACATGTTGGTCAATGATACGTTATAAGTAGCTGAAAAAAGCACAAATATCAGAGCATGTCCAAACATCTAAAGGGCCTCAAAACCACCTCCGACCCCAGAGGGTTAAATTATTGTGATAAATGAAATTAGGTTAAAAGTCATCTAAAAGTAGACCTGAAATTATTACCCAAAATGTGTATGTAATGGATAACTTTAATAACTACAGCTTTTAAGTAATCTTTCTAGCTCTGAGACTGAGACATAAAAAAGGGTGTGTCAGACAAAAGAGTGATGAAAAATGTAAAATCACTGCTTCACACCAATCAGAATGTTGTTGTTTTTTCATTACACATTTGTGATGCTGGAGCATAAAACTGGTCATAAGTAGCATGGGTAGATTTGTAGAAATAGCCAACAATACACTGTATGGGTCAAAATGATCAATTTTCCTTGTATGCCAAAAATCGTTCAGATATTAAATAAAGATCATGTTCCATGAAGATAAATGGTAAATCTTCTACCATAAATATATAAAAAAAACTTACATTGTGATTAGCAATATGCAATGCTAAGAACTATATTGGTAATATAACCTTTAAGGTAATTTTTTTTAAATATTTAGTTTTTTTTTTAAACCAAAAATCAAATGTAAAACTTATCCATTAAGTTTCAAATAATAAATCCCAAATTCAAAAAAAATGACACTTATGACTGGTTTTGAGGTCCAGGGTTACATTGGTCTGCACACAATTCTTAGCATGATTTTAATATTTTCCTATTTTGTAATATTTCTAACATGCTTTCTTGGCAGAATGAGGCTGATGATCTGGATTTGGAGTTGGGCGTGGGCCTGGATGTAGAGGACTTGGAAAATGTCTCGAACTCACCGAGTCCTCAGCACCGAAGGAAAACCAGCTCTGTGTTGAGCGACATCAATGGGATCCGAGCTGGTCGGCCCAACCTATGGCACACGGCACTCAATAACAGCCAGGAGCTGGACAGTGGGGTGGGACGAACCGATGAAAGCACGCGCTGTGAAGAGTCCTCCGAGCTAGCCGATGATGCCACCAGCGCATGCACAACCAATGCCACCAATACCCCCGGCAGCTTGCGCAAGTTTCGTGCTGCTCAGCATGGATGGGAATTTCACTACAGCAACGACTCGCTGCTGGGGCCTGATGGGGTGGGAGCGGTCGATCACGGGGCTCCCGAATCACTGGGCTCAGCAACCAGCAGAGCGCTGATGCCAGGGTTAACCGAAGAGGAATACGAACGCTACCGAGAGCTGCTGGAGATCCGCTGCCTTTACGAGAAGAACGGAAATGCACTTTTTCTTTTGGACGGAAGGAACCACGGTGATTTTGCAGGAGCAGGTGTTCCTGTAGACATGAATTGTAACGAGAGCCTGATGCAGCATGAGATTGCCCTTCTCGATGAGGAAATACGCCACCTGGAGTTTAAGTGGCGCAATGTTTTGCGGGCTCAGAAGATGCAGCAGTTGCGCCAACGCTGCCTAAAGGTCTGGCCAGCTGACGAAGAGGACGACGAAGAAAAAGGAGCAAAGGCAAGGTGTGGAGGTGCAGAGGCCATCCACCACGACCTCTCAGATATCAACGAGATCCCAGAAAGGGAACGCTCCGATAAAGAGAGCACAAGCGCTTATAATACCGGCGGGGAAAGTTGCAGAAGCACGCCTTTGGCAAGCGAGCGATACCCTTCGCCGTCTGCGGCGGGAGATTCCAGTGCCTCTGCAACCATGCGACCTCGGACGTCTCGTCACAGAACAAGCGCAAGCAGGGATAAGAACCTAAATGTACCATCGGATTCTAAGAAAAAGAGCGAAGAAACAGCGGACCACAAAAACTCTACTCCAGCTCGGCTCCGGAATGGCGGGAGCAGTAGAAAGGGCTTGGACGGAGCACGAAGGGGATCCCATGCAAACGGGTCTCTCACTACCGGGTTTGCGAAAGGGGGAAGGAGTGCAGAAAACAGCCCATATCTGTCCCGCCGCCGCTACAGTACCACCCTGCCTCAACGCTACCAGAGTTGCATGCAGTTGAGGGACATGTCTACAAACGACAGTCCAGAAGTTAGGGACACCAACGAAGAGGTTCCTTCTCACTCCAATACCTTAACTAGAGACTCCCCAGCTGCAACGTCTTTAATCGTACCTCCTCCACTGCCTCCAACTTCTCCTCGAATGGAGTGGAAGGTAAAGATCCGCAGCGACGGCTCTCGTTACTTCGCCAAACGGCCAGTAAGAGATCGTCTGCTAAAGGCTCGCGCCATGAAGATTCGAGAGGAGCGCAGTGGGATGACCACGGACGACGATGCGGTGAGCGAAATGAAGATGGGACGCTATTGGAGCAAGGAGGAGCGTAAGCAGCAGCTGTTAAGAGCTCGTGAGCAACGCCGACGCCGCGAGTTCATGATGCAGAGCCGACTGGACTTCTTGAGGGAGAAAGAGAAGGAACAAGACTCCGGACCTCAAGGACAGGCTTCCATACTCGAGCTGAGCCAGAAGAAGAGTATGAAAAAACGCAGCCGACGCATCCTGGACAACTGGATCACCATTCAGGAGCTGCTGGCACATGGGACCTGCTCTGTAGATGGGAAGAAAGTGTACAACCCTTTGCTATCCGTGACCACTGTTTAATAATTAGTCTGAAATGTGATATTAAGAGTTCACCGATTATTTGCGACTGTCTGACAAAGATGCCTTGCAGTTTAATCAAGAAATGTTGATGATGAATATAAATGTATGAGACAGAAAGGCTAATGGCAAATGAATGTAAATCTTTCGTAATTAACATAAGCTCTGGGAGCATCTCTCTGTTCCTATACAATGCTTTGATGCTTGATATTTCAGTGTCTCTCTCAGACTGTTACAATGCAGTGGTGGTCTTGAGCATTTATGGACCTGATTAAAACATGAATTTCTGTCATAAACATTTTTAAAAAACAAAACATTTGTGTCTCTGGACCACAAAACAAGTAATAATGCTTTATGTTTTTTTTTTTTTTTAAACTTAAATTTAAGTTTTTATTGATGTATGGTTTGTTAAGAAATGACTACATTTGGCTGAGATACAACTATTTGAAAATCTGGAATCTGAGGTTGCAAAAAAAATCTAAATATTGGTAAAAAACGCCTTCAAAGTTGTCCAAATTAAGTTTTTAGCAATGCATATCACTAATCAAAATGAAGTTTTGATATATTTCCTCTTTACAATGTATTATTGGACATTGCTACAAATACAATACTTAAGACTCGTTTTGTGCTCCAGGGTCACATTTCATAAGAGAAAAGATCAGAGGGTCTGTCGCTTGAACTAATTAATAGTCATCTCTGTTTTTTCAAGACTAGTTAACTGAAGTTAAGAAACATTAACATATTGGCAGTGTTTATGCAACTGGCTCCAGGTTTCATGTCTTTTGAGGAAGTTAAACTGGTGATTGGTTGAGAATTTTCTTTGCCTCAATATGTGTGGATTTCTTTACTTTTAAATGCAAAAAGTTTGCAAAAGAACAAGCGGTTACTTAACAGCTGACTTGAGAAGCACATGAATCCATTTAACAAAAGAACCAAAAAGCACATTGACAAAATGTACAAAAGCAGGAATTTTTTTGCACTCAGATATAGGCACAGCAAACGGTAAATGTCAGTTGTCAAACACTGACATTGTCCAAAGAATAATCATTTGATTGTATATTTTTGTGGTACATTCGTCAACATTCAAGGAACAAATCAGACATTATTACTCCTGAAATTATTTTGTTGTCAGCTTGTAACACCACATTTCAAACAGACTCTGATATTGTACAAATTTTGCATGTTGTCTGGGAAATGTTTAAATTATGTTGTGTGAAACTGTCAAGTGACGTTTTTGCCGTGTCTTCTGTAATACTTGTCAACAGGACATTAATATACTGTGTCCAAATGTTCATTTAACATCTTGCAGGTCTAAAATGAAGGAATTTCTGCTCCTAAATGTTTTTGAATAAACCTTTTGCAACTTCAACATCACAGAGTTTCACCCATTATTTTCTGAAGGCTTGAAACACTTCAATACAGAAATCAAATGTAAACCAAAACACTTCGCCACACAAACAATTGCGATTCATTGTATCCAAAATAAAAGTTTTTGCTCAAATAATAAATTATATGAATATAAACGTATACATGTAAATATTTTTAAAACACATACTGTATGTGTGTGCTTTTATATATACATAAAATACACAGTACACAAACATACACAACAGTCTCACAACCAATCCTTATGCATTTTATGAGTCGTCAAATTCGTACAAATTTTTACGATTTGTCTAAACCTTAGTGACGGGTAGGTTTAGGGGCAGGGTCAGGTGTAGGTCATTCGTACAAATTCATACGAATTGGCATCTCGAAAATACGTACGATTTAGCGAAAACTGTATGAATTCAAGTGAGGTCATACGAATTTGTACGAATTGACCACCTCATAAAATATGTACAAATTGCTATGAGATCAGGCTCAGTATATATTATGTAAACAAAAACACTTATTTTGCGATTAATCATTTGATAGCATTTATACGTAGTATTCTTCTTTGAGCACTTAAAAGTTTTGGATTAACTGAAAAACGACAGGACACTGGATACCATCTCTTCATTTATTGGATGTACAATTATGAAAAATAATAATCATAAAAAAGACTGGAAGCCCAAGATTATTTACAATCGTTCTTTGATTCTGTGGCAAAGTCTCTCAGAGATTCCATTGTCAGTCTCATGCTCACTTGCATCATGATATGTTGAGCTTTAAAAAGACGTTCCTCTCTAGATATGACAAAAACATGACCAAAAAGTTAAAGAAAAAAAAAATTACATACAGTACATACATATACATATATAGAGAGAGATATCTATAAAAGCAGAATCATTCAAGTATCAAAAGACAGACCACCCAGGATTACTTTACAATTCGATATCGTTTATATTTTAATCATTTAGCCAAGAATATGATCCGAACTGTCACTGTTGTATTTGCTAACGTGATTAGTTGTGCAAACACTGCGGCTGATACAGGTGCTAGCATTAGCATCTGTTTGTTTTTAGCATTGTACCCATTTTTAACGTACCATGTTAAAAATGAAGAAAAAAAAAACAAAACAAAAAAACACAAATCTAAATAAAAAGTACCAGACTTAAAATCCTTGTAAACTAGGGCTAAATGAATACAGGAATATTTCCCATCTACACCTCATATTAATGCATTATTATCTACACAAAACATAAGCACAGGATCGTCCATGACAGATGACTATGCAAATTTAAAATTTGAAACCTTTTCATCCGTTTCGTTTTTATTTTTTTAGACATACACTGCTTTCTGCAACTTAATCATTAAAGGAAAGACAAAAAACTCTACACATAAAAACAACTTGAAGTTGTTTGTAGTGTCACATTAATGCAATTATTTTGTATAAGAAATCACAGTATACGTGTAAGAGTCACTACAAGTACCGGGATCTGGACTGTACCATTCTCATGCCATCATAAACGTATTAACTTATAATAAGACGTCACAACACAGAGCATCTCCCACTAATCTGGCACAGAGTTTCTATTGGTGACCTTCAAAGGCCAAACCTTTCCTACTGAAACTCGTCCCATAGTTCACAATTCTTATGTTTGAATGGTAGTAAAGTACTAAAGCCTGTTGGTCACCTGACTTAAAATACTGACAGTAAGAATCAAACTTATGGATGGATTGATCGTAATTGGACATCAAATGACAAGACTGTTCACCAATCAGTGTTTTGCTGAACTGGAATCAGTGTTTCTAACTTACTGGATTTGTTTTCGAAGTTATGAGACAAAATAAAAGCCTCTACGGTTTGTGAGATGACAGACCATCAGTTTATACGACAAAAATCACAGACAAAACAGGAGCGTGTAGACTGCCGCTTCACAATAAAAATAAAAATAAATTTGAAGATAATCAAAGCAAACATCAACACTGGCTCTTGTTAATGCGGGAGAATACAGCGACGGCTGCGTTTCCAGTGTTCGAAAACTTGAAAGCGTCAGAAATCTGATAAAAGCAAGATGTTTTGTTGAGTGTGTTAAACTGGACAGGATGCTTTTTGTTTGTCTTTGGCTCGTGTGTTTGTGTGTTTAAAGTGAAAACCTGCTGATGGATGGGAGTTCACTGCAGACCTCTGACACTTACATAGATCTATATAAACACACACACACACACACACAATACAAGTGATGATTCATCCAGTCATGCTGTCATTGGCATCCCAACTTTCCTTTCTGTTTGGCATCCGACACAGCGGTCAGCTACAGGGAGACATACACACACACGGATTAAAACAAATCAAACAAATAAACGTGGGATAGCATTTACACCGGATATGATATGAAAGTTTGAAATGAAGGTGAACTTAAGAGGAGAAAGATGCTGGTCTGCCAATCATTTTTTCCTAAAATCATCTTCCCGTTGGACCCCGGAGACTCCACTGGCTAACTGGTTATATGTGATATAATTAAACATATAGTTCCCTTTTTGTGTTTTCAGTTTGTGGTTAGCATGCTAACCGATTAGACCCTTAAAGGATTAGTTCACAAAAAAAAAAAGGTCCCACTTTATATTATGTCTCCCTAATACCGGTGCACTTCCATAGTAACTAGATGTGTATGTAGTATGTAACCACAGTGTAAGTACACATTGCTACATAGTATCTACAGCTG
>JAUMHE010000080.1:2959405-2979633 GCA_032359235.1 Enteromius mattozi
TTCATTACCAAAAAGTGTTGTTACCAATGTCCTGTTACACATTTGTACTTACACACACCATTCTGAGGGTTGTTACAGTGGGTACATACAACATACACATCTAGTTACTATGGAAGTACACAGGTATTAGGGACACTTAATATAAAGTGGGACCCAAAAGAATGTTTATGTATTTCTTTCTTCAGTCGAAAAGAAATTAAGCAACATTTCAGGATACAGTGAGATTCAATGGACTCCAAAGGTCAAAATTAGTTTCAGTGCAGCAGCAAAGGGCTATAAACAATAGCATACGATGAATAAGAGTCTTATCTAGTGAAACAATAGGTCATTTTAAAAAAAAGAAGTAAATAAAAATGTATATGCTTTATAAACACAAATGCTCACTTTGCTCTTTTCTGCCGTGCATGTAATGCATCATTACGTTGAAAAGGCCATGCTTGACGTAGGCAGAAGTACAGTGTCTATGAAAAGTCACAATTTGACCATTTTAAACAATAAACTGTCAGAAAAGACATTTGAATATGTGTCAATGAACATTCAACAACTTTGAACGGTCCTCCTCCACATTTGTAAACACTGACTCGGTACTTCCGCCTACGTCAAGCGTAACAAAATAACAAACATCTTGGATGACATTGTGGTGAGTACTTAGCTTTGCCCACTTCAGGCTCTATTTTGAGATGAAAAACAGACATACAGCAGACTATAGACTACTGAAGTACGGTTACACTTTACTTCGATAGCCCACTTTAGACATTCTACTAACTCTAAATAAATAGGTAACTGCATGTCAACTAATTCTGATTCATTTGCAACTACATGTCTACTAGCACTCATTGTAGACTGTTAGGGTAGGTTTAGGGTTAGTAAGTTTCTGATAGTATGTAGTGTGTTGTGGACTCATCAAAATACAGTGTTAAGCAGTCTACTAATACTCTAATGACTGCTAGTTGACATGTACCAAAGTTTCTTACTGTAAAGTGGACTATCAAAATAAAGTGTTACCTAAAGTACTGTTTAATTAAGACTAATTATGTGATCTGCTACAAAAGGATGCCGTCACATTATTTTTAGGCTTTGCAAAACACTAGCATTTGGGGTGCAAGGGAATAAGACTTTAAAGGGAAAGAACAGAAAATTGCAGAAAAAGCAGATTGTTAAGGGAAAATGAGAACAACTTTCAGGATGGAGAGAGAGGCAGGCATTGAAGTGATGTTAGTCTGCATGAGATGCTGATTATAGGTCACTAACACAACTTTGTGCATATTTGATCTTTGACACTGAATGGTGTCATCTTTTTGTAACAGTCCTTACTGTGGTCTTTACGGTATTGGGATGCAACAAACAAAAATGGCTGCCAGTGTGTTGTTACATGGAAGACCATTTCCAACACAGAAAATCAATACATTCAATTAAATTAAAACCATGCTTTGGTAAATCATGATTATGACAGAAAATGAATGTGAAATTATAAGGTACTAAATCATAATTATAAAATAAATGAAAAATGAGTTAAAAGGTTGAAATTGAGAAAATGACAATTATAACATTAAGTAGGGAACAAAGTCATTAACTTTTCATCTCAAGTCTGACTTGTCAGTTTTAATTTGTCACTTACACGACTTTTTAACTCATACTTTACTTTTTTTTTTATATCAGATTGGATTTTTGCCAACTTCCACTTATCATAATTGAGATAATTTCACCTTTTTATATAATTTTTCTGATTTATCTCAAGTCAGAATTATGACATAAAAATAAATTATACATAATATTTATGTCCAAAGTATTCTTTTACCAAAGCACACTTTTTTTCCTCAAGTGGCTGAAATGGCTTCCATATCATCATGATACAGTATATGATGTGCTACGAGTTTTTCCAATAAATGCTACAAATTTGTAAATGCTTGAGCACCCATTCACGAGGATTTTTAAGGCTTGTGAAGAATATATGCAAATAATTCCACCTTTAATACCTGCAAGAAGAGATTTTCCCAAACACTAGAATGATATGGCATACAGACTTGTACACATTCACTACAACACTGATTATACTGTAGTCTGCCTACTGGGCACCCGATAAAGCCTAAAATAAGCAGTCAGTATTACTTTTTACTTTGATTCCTCGACATCAGACACATTTTGAGCAGGCGGTCTGCTCAGACACCTCTTTGTGATTTGGTTCAGACATTTAGGCCCAGCCTAGTTTGCCAACTCAGACTTAAGACAACACATAATATCACAGTGCTAAACACAAATCCATAAACTGGCAGCAAATTAAATTTACAGTGAGGTACTTTGATTCCAATTCAATTAACTTGTAATGCACTCTAGCGAGGTTCTGCCAGCTGTCTAATGTCTCATCTGGATGTGAGGGATGGACAGAATGTGTATATCATCTATTAGATGTGCATAGTAACATAACAGGACTAATAAAAACCCATCTAGTCCTCACAGCCCATAATAAAAGGCTTAGCTGCCAGTATGCAAGCTAAAAGAAGCCCAACAAATGCAAACAAAGCTTGACATCTGACAGTCTGCTGGCACTTTCCACAAAAAGGGTACAAAATGGGGCTTAAAACCTGTGAAGTCATTTGTTTTCTTCATAGCTAAGTGAAAAGTGGTGCTTAACCTTCAGAAAACTTTGCCAATCGACCATATACTAAGTACTGTGCAGTAATAAGATGATTATACAAATATTACTTTTATATGAATTGCTGATTAAATACAGTTTAATAACTTTATTTATTTACTTATTTGTTTGTGTTTTACAGAATAAACCAAATAAAAAAATAAAAAGAAATAAGCAAAAATAAATAGAGATTCACTAACCATTAATTATTATTAATTGTAAATTATAATTACTTTCACTAAAAATGTAAACAAAACACAATAAAATATAAAAAAACAACATGATTTAAAAATGGTAAATAAAAAAATATATAATATAAAATAAAGCGATAATAAAATTATATATATAAAAAAGAATACTGATTCAGCCTTAAATAATCTGCTGCAGTTGTTAGAGTTAAAGAAATGAATTTGCCACATTTTTTTCTCTTTACAATAACTTTGAGTTAAATATCTGAAGTTGACAAATACAGTAAATGCGTATTTTTTGTAATATATTGAAAATGGAATGAGTTCTTTACTTTTTTCCCATCAATCTGTAGAAAAATGCCTAAATGAAGTTACAATTTTATGAAAAAAAAAAAAATAACAAAAAAAAAAAATAAAAAATAAAAAAAAAATATATATATATATACACACACACACACACATATACATATATATATATATGAACAAGTAAATCAGATTGCACTTAAATTGTTTTATTTATTTATTATTTATTTTTAATTATTTTATTATTATTATTATTACTATTATTATTTATATACTTAAATATGTGATTAAAATTAATTAATTATTAATTTGTCATTTATATTTTAGGTAAATTGAAACATTGATGTATTCTTTCAATTGTTGATCATAGTCAGAACGCCAGTCCTCTTTCCATGCTATGCTATTTTATGATACACAATGGTCTATCAAACATATTTATTAGTTTCAGTTCTAAATATATAATTTGTGCCTTTATTCAGTAAAAGAAAAAAAAGTTACAGGATGCCAAAATGTACCGTATTCATGGAAAGTGCCTTTTACAGTAATCCTTGGCGGTGTGGACTGTTTTGATCTGATGCTACATGTTTAGTGGAGTCCAGTTGTTTTAGCTCAGACTGAAGAGGAGGAAGAGGAAGTCTTCGTCAGTGTCTCATTGTGGCTGACGCCTGGTGGAGACGAGCACCACAGAAGGAGAAAAGAAACAAAAACGAGTTAAGAGAAAGCCCATCAGTGTGGATGATGGAGGGAGAGTCCTTTGAGCAGAATGAGAAGGAAATGTTAGTCTCTTCATGTTTGAAACAGGAAGGTTAAATGACGAGATGTTCTGGTCCTTAACAGAGCTTTACTTTGGTTTCAGGCCAGTTATGATACGACTACAGGCGAGAGGGGCTGTACCTATACCTGTACCAACTTAAAGGGCAGAGAATGGTGAGGAAATGTGTTTGTTGAGTAAGAGAGGAGGTTTGTTTCAGCCTCGGGGAAAGGGTTGTTGGACAGCCTGAGCAGAACTAGGCTTCAGGACAGAAAGAGGTGAATGGAGAGCGAGGGGAGGTCTATCTAGAGAGTGAAGGCACAGAGCGAAAGGAAAAGGTGTGAGGGGCGACAGGGGCGTCCGATCAGAATATGGTGGTCTCGTACTTGGTGCTGACGGTGCGCTTGGGGTCTTTGGAGTCTAGGATCCAGGTAGCGCTGCTCTGAGCGTGAGCGTCCACATCCATTGCCTCCACCTGAAACAGCAGCGAGGATGACATGTGAGATATTAATATCATACAGCTGATGGAAGGGGTGTAAAGTGTTACAGTGGTTTTGGGTCGGGTTTCAGCTTTAGGTTAGTGCTTTTAATGAAGCATCTGAAAAAATATTGAAAGGTTAAAAATGTTGGGATTTGACAAAAATCGTGTGTTAACTGACATAGCCATATATATATATATATATGTATATATGTATACCCTAGTAAAAAAGTAATATATTTTAAATATATTTACTCCATACTAAGTATAGTTCAAATCGTTCCAATTTTTTTTTTTCCCTTCTTTAATTCTTTCTTTGTATGCATAACTATAACTACCTAGTATTTTCTTTTTTCTTGCTCTGAATTAATGGTATGTTATACGTAGATGTGTGTATGTCTATATTATTTATAGTATACTATCTTACTTTCTGCCTGACCTAAGATGAACCAAATAAAAGCAATTTAAATATGAAAAATGAAATATTATTACAATTAAAATGAACTGTTTTTTATCAGGACATATTGTACAATGTAATTTATTCTTGCGATGTAAAGCTGAATTTTCAGCAGCATTTTTCCAGTCTTCAGTGTCACATGACCCTTCAGAAATCATTCTAATATACTGATTTGCCGCTTAAGAAACCTTCCTGATTATTATCAGGTTGAAAACAGTTGCTGCTTAATTTTTGCTTTATTCTTTTGTGAACAACTGAAAACATTTATCTATTTTTTTTATGAATAGAAAGTTCAAAAGAACAGCAAAAATTTAAAAGTGAAAATATTTAGTTATTTCAAAAAGATATTTTGAACATTCATATACTGTATATACTGTAGCTAATGTATTTCAATGTGTGCTTCTTCAAAGAACCAGCAGGGAGCTCCACAGTACTGCTCAAAAAGATAGCTATGGATCTGCCACTAAGTCATAGAAAGAGAGGAACCATGGGAATTTGAGCTACTGAAGTGACAAGGTGAATAAAGGATGAGCTGGAAGAAGGAAAAATGGAAGTAGAGCGATGAAAAGTGTCAAGAATGAGAACAAGAATACAGCAAGGATCCTGCACAGTTCCATTTCAAAATTCCATACTGTACAGGAACCCATAATTAATACTTTACTTAGTGATACTTTCAACTAGCAAGGATACATTCACTTGATTAACAGTGGAAAAAGACATTTATATCATTACAAAACATTTCTATTTCAAATGAATGCTGTTCTTTTCTCTACTTATACAAAGAGTCCTGAAAAATATTTTCATTTCTCCACTAAAATATAAAGCAGCATCAGCAACACTGATGATAAACATAAATGTAAATGTAATCTAACATGCAAATCAGCATCAGAATGATTTCTGACAGATCATGTGACACTGAAGACTGGAGTAATGATGCTGAAAATACAGTGCTGCATGTTTTAAATATATATTATACAATAAAACAGTTATTTTAAATTATAATATTATATCACAATATTACTTAACAAAAAAAAAAACTAAAGAAAAAAAACATTGGTGAGCAAAGGAGACTTTTCTTAAAAACATTTTAAAAACTTCTAATTAAAGATGTGTGATATGTAAGTTTTTGATTGTTCTGAAGGCAAAAAAAAATATGCTTATGTTTGCTATAGCCAGTAATTCTACTCTGAAATGATTCCAGGCCAGAATTGCAGTACCTATTTCAACCGTTAGCTGCCAATATTACATACTGTACCTTTAAATGTCTCAACCAAAACTCTGAAATATTTTTTTATACGATTCAAACACACCCTCAAAATCATTTTTTGGAAAAATAAATAAACTGTCATTTGTTTCTGCTAACCATCTGATGTGACCATACTATGTGAATGTGTGTGTGTGTGCGCGCTCTCACCCCTGACTTGCGCATACTCCCTCGTGGTTTGGGGACGGGTCTGCTGCTCTTGGTCTCGATGATTTCCGGGGCTCCGGCTGCGCTCTGCTGCTGTCTGGTCCTCTGGGCCTGCAGTGCCAGCTGATAGGCCACTTCAAACGCCTGTCCCAGCGTCAGAATGATCTCATAGGTCAGGTTCTGTCAGATAGGTGGAGACACGGTAATCAACAATCACGATGAGGTGCTTAAACCGCTATTAAGAACTGATCAAAGAGTTCAAATGACCTCAATCCATCTTTAGAAGTTTCTTTAACAGCCTTGTCAACAGAATCATACATCAATACATTTGTACAGGCCTCCAACATTATTCCACACTTAAGAGGCATTTAAACTCATAAAGTACGTAATAACAAGCTTAGCTATGTCATATAGTGTAATGAAGAGCAGCTTTTTATATAATTACACATCAATGAGTCTCTGCCAGGACAGCTGTAGATATTGTAATGTGTAATGAAGTCAATGAAAAATCTCTTTGGTGTTTTGACTTTTCTTTCCTCGTTAAAAACAAACACCACAATATTGAACATAAACTCTTAGATCCTCCACAAAATAATCAGGGCTTGTAACTTCAGACTGTCTTTCCCTTTTTTCACAGTCTTTTGAAGATACAGGATTGCATATATAACGTGGTATACAATTATCATCATTTGACAAACTTTGCTTCAAGGGAGCAAAACTCACATTTTAGAGCATCTAAAAAGTAAAGCCTGGCCCTTTTTAAGCTTTTATATGCAATGAATTATTCATTAAATCTAAATTAATAAAGCAGCAGGCTGTGCAAATAAACCCTGGAATCAAGATTTTTTCAGTGCGGTCCAGATCAAAACTGAACTGAACTTTTTATATTAAAAAGTAATTCAAGTGTATTTTCAAAAGATGATTTTGCTGTCTTATACAACCTCGAAAAAGCTATTTATTAATTGTAATTGTCACCTGATCAGTCAATTTTTAGTTCTATTAATCACAGGATTAGTTTTTTTTATTAACAAATGAACTGCTAGTTGCAGCTCTACTAGAGTCTGGCTGTAAGTATTCAAGGCAATGATAGGTCTAGTGTGTGTGTGTGTGACTGTATGATTCAGGCAGCTGTATGATCAATGTAATTTTAATGGGCTGCTGCTCACAACCTCTCCTATAAAACTCTTTGTGATACTATCAGATGCCTGGCAATCGGCCCACGGCGCTCTGCACTCCACAGAAAAGAGAGAAAGAGACTCTCAATGCTCAGAAACATGAGAATTTCAGAGCAGTGGTTCTCAACTGGTGGGTCATTAAACAGGTCTGCTATGAATATCACTGACAGACATAATGTGAAATGCATATTTGGTGGTTTTCAATCCAATTTATATCTGCAAAAAAGCAATTTGAAGTTTAATGGGTTTTTATTTTTCAAAATACTGTAAATCAGCATATAGAACTGAAGAAAATCAGCTGAAAACCTCTGATGGAGAAAGAGCTGATCTCTTATGCGGTGTAATGATGGCGGTGTTTGTCTCACCACATCTACAGTGCTGAAGACATGGCAGTAATGGTGGCTGCTCTGCAGATCTTTAGTGATGTAAGCAAACGTGCAGAGGTCCTCTGGGTCCTGAGCTGCACACGAGATGTTCCTGATCTCATGTTCTGCAATGATGTTCTGCACACACACAACCCAACATGACATTAGCCAACAGCTCAAAGAACTTCAATGAAAATAGGATAGACTGGGTGAATGGACTGGTTGGAAAGATGGAGGGAGGGAGGGACAATGGATGGATTTGGTGGATGGGATGGATACAGTAGATGGATGGATGGGCTGGAGGGATGACATTGGATGAGTTCGGGGCATGGATAGGATAGATTGGGGAAGAGATGGATGGCATGGGATTGGATGGCATAGGATACACTGGGTGGATGGACTGGTTGGAAAGATGAAGGGAGGGAGGGACAATGGATGGACTGGGTGGATGGGATAGATTGAGAGAGATGGATGGATGGATGGATGATAAGATTAACGGGTTGAAGGGATGACATGGGATAGATTGGGGGATAGACAGGATAGATTAGGGAAGAGATGGATGGATGTGTTGGATTGAAGGGCTGGGATGGAAGGACAGCATGGGAAAGCATGGGATAGGATGGGATGGCACAGGATAGACTGGGTGGATGGACTGGACTGAAAGATGGAAGGAGGATGGATGTAGGGATGAATAGGATAGATTGGGGAGAGATGGATGAATGGGTGGGGGGGTTATGGGTTGTGGATTGGAAGGATGGGATGAGGGATGGCATGGAATAGCATTGGATGGATTGGGGGGATGGATAGAATAGATTGGGGAAGAGATGGATGGATTGGGTGGACAGATAGGATGAATGAGTTGGAATGGGAGGCTAGGATGGAGGGATGGCATAGAATAGATTGGGTGGACGGATGGGATGGACTGGTTGAAAAGATGGATGAGCGGAGGGAGGGAGGAATAATGGATGGAGAAGCACTGGATGGATTGGGTGAACGGATGGATGATAGACAGACAGACAGACAGACAGACAGACAGACAGACAATCTCACTGCTGAAATAATGTTTTCAAAACTACCCAAAATATTTTATAATGTTGTTTTTTAGAATAACACTTAACAATTACTGCCTGTGCAACGTCGACTGACTCAAAAATGAATAAAACATTAATAAAAACAAAAATGAAATTAGGAGCCTTTATCAGACACACATGACCTTTAGCAATGGGAAAATGACAAAGAGCTCAAGATCAGCCAAGAGTCACTCAATAAATCTGAGGTCCTCAGGGTGCCTGTTTATCAGTCATGTGACGCCTGCAAACCAGAGGGCTTCAGTTTAATGACCGGCTGTTTATCTGCCTGCTTGGGGCAAATGACAGAGGAGGATGATGTCATCACCTTGTTGGCAGCGTCAATGAATTTCACACCCTTGTACGTGATGGAGAGGATGATGGTGGGGATCTTCCTCATCTGTTCTGTCGACCTCTGAGAGAGAAAGAGAGAGAAATATAGGATGTTTGCCAATGTCTTTTACATCATATGGGGTTAAAATAATGCCTGGAATATTTAAATACAAATTAAAAAAATAATTGACTGATTGATTGTATGACACATTTTGTCCCAACATTTTCATTACAGGCCCATCGGGCAAAAAATAGGTACAGGTTAGCTTAAAAGTTTCGAAATGAATACTAATCTAATTAATGCTGTTAATATATTATATAGTTAGTACTGTAGTTAGTACAACAAGCAAACAAACAGAAAACAATAATAATCCATTTTCATGTATCTTCAAAATGTCTGGGATTACAAAATTAATAGTTAATTAACTTAATTTATCAACACTTCCAGTGTCTGTTAATAAAAAGTCTGAAAACAAGCAGCTTTGTTTTATTTGTATTTTACATAAGGCACTGAGGAATTGAGGAGAAAGAGAGCACTTAGTTATTCTGAAAATAGATCATAATGCTAAAATCCTTAACGGCCCTTAAAATGTAGTTTTATTATTATTATCATTAATATTCAGGGGTGAGATGCGACCAGCTTCTTGGTATGATTCACTAACACAGCCAATGCTAATATTTAAGGGACAGATTTCTTATGCCCTTTTTTACTCCAAGAAAACATTTATTTCTGACTGTTTATGCTTCTGTCTTTTTTTAATTACGTGTCTGTCCCGACTGACTCGACGGCTTATTTTGACCACATCTCTGCACTGACCGGGCTGAGCAAGCAGTTCTGCTTGATTATTTCACCACTTACACACTAACATAAACGACTGCTTATCAGAACAGCCTTTGAAGTGCAGATCTGCAGTCCGTCTCTCACACACAGGACAGTGCGATGAAGCGGAAGTCCATTTTCCACTTTCTGGACAGACCTTGTTAGTCGTATATTATGAAACTGTCCTTTTTTTGTGCTAGTGCCCCGTAGAGGACTCACATGGGTGGCATTTTCCCTGACAGTGCTGCTTGCTGCCCGTTCCAAAATATAATAATAATCCGAGCATCCTGGCGTGACTCCTCACAGGAGACCTTGAGCTCTCATTGGCTCTCATTGGCCGAAGACTTTGTGAACACCTACCCTCATTTTAGCACAGGCGTCCTGCGTTGACTCCGTTCCTCTGAGTTCTTTAATGAGCATTGAGCCCAGATACTGTAGAACGAGCGGGTAAAGAGAGACAGAGAGACAAAGAGAGAGGGAGAGAATTCAGTTGGTCTCAGCTGGCAAAAGCAAACAGTTAAATCACATTATCTAAACGCAATCAAAGGCTCGGGTGATTTCATAACCCGTCACCTAAATATGAATTATGACTTTGTTATTATATAAAGGGGCTGTTTATGATAGAAATATTATTACATTGGCCTCGTAACCGCACGATTCGAAGATGAGCTTCTCGGGCTGATGGTGCCAGTTCTGGACCGGTGTGTACGGTGCCGCCAGACTCGGGGGTCGTAAGGTCAAGCGAGGTTCCCGCTGACGCTCCTCAAATCTCTCCTTTGGGAAGGAAACATGCTTTTAGGATAAACCGACCGAAATGCGCACGGATCGAGGAGAAGCAGAAGGATTCGTGGAGTATGACTCACTTGTTGTGGTCTGTCGTTGGGCCGCTGTCGAATAGCCAGGTCATATTCAGAGTCGGGACCTCTCCTCCTCCCAGAATCACCTGCAGGTAACAGGGGGTCCATGGAGCGCGTGTAGGAGTCTGAGTGACTGAGAGGAGATGAGGTCTGGGACATCAGATCCTGACACTGCAAAAGAAGCATTCAATGAGGGAGATCAGCCAGCCAGAAAGATGTCCTTGCTCAGAAATGAGAGAAAGAGAGAGAGTTTACAGTGCACTGCACTTTGTTATAGACTGTAATCGAGGTTGATGCCAGATTTCATTTGCTGTGAATAAAAACGAGGCCGTGAGGGACAGAAGTCTGCAGTCTGTTCAATAAGGCAAACTCTTTTCAACCTGGGAGAGGAAAACACACAGAAAACACTAAAAACACCCTTTAAGTTTCTATTGGACAAAGAGAACTGAATTTAATGAAATTTCACATTGTGGAAACAGAGATAAGGGGAAGTGATGGGAAGTGTTAAAAAAGCAAACTAGAAAAATAGTTCACCCGAAAATGAAAATTACCCCACAATTTACCCACCCCCAATCGTGTATATGATTTTCTTCTTTCAGATGGAATAAATATATATATATATATATATATATTTTAAAAATTATAACTCGAACTCATTTCAGGCAATGACTGTATGAGCATTCATGAGAGTTTATGACGGTTATATGTGATTTATGGAGCTTCAAAATCATGGCTGCTATCCACCAGTGCCAGAGCCAGGAGAAAGTTTTAAAAAGCTCACACTGTGTTCATCTGAAAGAAGAAAGTCATAGACACCTAGGATGAAGCCGCTTGGAGGTGAGTAAAATATTGGGTAATTTTCATTTTTGGGTGAACTATTCCTTTAAAAAGGTACAAAAAATGTGCTTCTATATATGTTAATTATTTGGTTTGTTTATGTATTTTTATTTTAGGGTGCGTTATGAACAATTTATTGTGATTTCCCTTCTGTGAGGGATGCCTCGATGTTTCAGCAGAGGAAACAGAAAATGTCGTCCCACACATTTCTAAAGTAGAAATAAATATGTTTGGTTTTTTTTTTTAATTTTGAGAGGTTGGCTGATATGTTAATGTTATGCCAGCTTCCTTAGCTATATGCATGATTTAATTAAGTTTACATATAAGGTTTATAAAGTTTTCTAAAAAACTCTTTAAAAGCATTTGCTGAGAATAGAATTCCCTAAGAGAGTTTAAACCAGCATAATTTAATAAAGTATTAGTTAGTTTAGTTTAAAAACTACATTGAAATGATTCTTGGAAGGTCCTCTTTGGCATCATGTACTGTACAGCAATTACTGAAAATATTCCACTTTTACCCAGTTTGGGTAATTTCATATAGTTTGTGCTCAGACCCCACTCTTTTTCCAGTTGTTGATGACATAAGATGCTACTGTAGTTTTAAGATGTGAGGGTGATATGAAACACTTTAATATCTGTGGAGAGTGCTTTCTTTAGCAGCAGCATTAAATGTGTTTCTTGTATTTTCTTTATACAAACTACATTTATTAAATTAACACATTTTATTATAATTTTTTTTTTTTTTTTTTTTTTCAAATATTATTATTTTGGTGTGAGCATTGTGAGACTCATCGAACACCCTTCTGTTCAATAAATAGCACAGTGTTCTTCCTGGATGATTCAGCAGAGAAAACAGAAAATTTCAAGTAAACTAAAACTCTGGAAGGCACGGTTTGAGAAAATAAGACGTGACCCAATTGTTAATCCTTTGAATGAACAAACACAACTTAAACATAAATAAATTTATACACATTAACAGCTCATACACTTTGTCTATATAGTTTGACTTTTTTTTTCTCTCACATCGTTCAAATTATTATAGATGACCAAACATACGTATGTAATTTCAGCAAAATTAATCGAGCTGTCATGCCAAACTATTGATAATATTTTCATAAAGAGATCGAACAAAAACACACTGCAACACTACTGTACAACAAAAAACCTTACATTTTGAACAAACTGTAATTACACCCTGAGAGTCTTGTTTTTGTTTAGTTCTAATGGTTCCACCTAAAGCCTAGAATATGTGATGTTATAATAATTTTATAATATTATAATGATATATAGCATACAGTGGTACTTACTCTGATCTGAGAGAGGCGGGGTGGTTTGACCGGAGGCTCCTCGTACGGCCGTTCAGCTAATGACGCAATAATCCTTTTCCTGTGGCCCAACAACGTGATCTTTAACACCTACAAACAGACATAAAACACACGCAAAGACAAAAATTACTCAATGTCTGTTAAGCAACAGAGCTATCCTGCACTCAACCGAATTCAGAGTCAAGTAATTGAATTTTTAAAAATAAAGTAAAAGGTATCTACGTAAACACTTCATATAATACTTCACATAAAACAAACAACAACAAACCAGTACATTTTCCATTTCAAAAATGTAAAACCTCTCAGTAGATTTTCAGACCACATTCAACAGAAATGGTTCATACAGCATTATTTTGAGCTTTAGATTTGGTATATAGTAGTTTTTTTTCCATTGACAACATACAGAGCCCCTTATAATAATAATAATAATAAAAACAGACTTTTACATGTACACAAGGAAGTTTGTTGTGCCTTTGAAAGATCCTCACATGCAAATTGTGTTTTTTTTTATTATTAATTTATAATCATTTATTTAGATAATCATTTTATAATTTTTATTTATTCATATTTATTTGTTGTTATACATTATACATGCTAGTCTTTCTGTGTTGAAGTCGTAAAGTGTCGCAGGTGTCGTGCACTGTGACACACTACACGAGATGAAATGATTGATCATCGTCGTTCGCAAATCCCCACGACAACCTAGGTCGAACAGATCGTGGCAAAATAGGGCTAAAACGGTGTAGTTTGAAAGGGGCTTAACTCTGCAGATGTTATACATTCATAGCTACATATCACACTAAAGAAAAGGAAAACAAGAAATCACATCATATGACCCCTTTAAATTAAATTCCATACTCTTCCGAAGGAACCCTGCATACAGTAACTGTTTGAATGCTCTCACATTGACAATCTCCAGCTCCCACAGGTTCTTCACACACTCTAGCGTGCGATAGCCACTGGACTGGAAGTTCTGTAGGTATTCCTGAAGACCCAGGACATCCAGCCATGCAGCAAGGGATGTGCTGCCGTCACAGCCTAACGCTTTCACCTGCAAAACCATCAGAGACCCAGTACACATAAACTACCAGCTGACAAACAACAGATGCTATTAAACAGGGATGCACGATATTGGATTTTAGCAGATATTTTTTAACTAATTTTGGCCGACTTTTATTTGGAAACAACACCAAGTCTCTCCTGTGCAGAAATTATAAGCTATATATATATATATATATATATATATATATATTAATTTAGTTAGTTTTTAATAAGAACCTGTTACAATTAAATGTTTTTTGACAGTACTCTGAAGCATTTTTGAAATTCGATATCGGCCGATTCCGATATTACTCCGATAATATTGTGGATCCCTACTATTAAAATGATGAAAACCTTACAAAATAATACTGTTAAAGGCATAGAGTGATTATTAGCATGTGACAATTTTCAGCAGAGCATTGTAGACTCACAAACCTTTGGAAGAGAGCGTGCCGCGCTGAGGATCTTTCTGCGATGCGCTGGATCCGTGATGCCAATTTCTCTCAGGTCTTGCTCTTCCATTACGTCATTTCCCTGCACAAACATACATACACACCTATCATGTGAAAAACAAGACAAAAATACAGCATACACAATGCTACAACACACAATCCCATATCACTAGTGTGTGGCAATAATCCACCAGGTGGTAAATACATATTTGCATAGAAAAAAAAAAGGTGTTAATTCACTGTACACCAGAGCACCATAAAAACAGCAGCATTAATGACCATCTCTAAACCTGCTCTTCTTTTATTAACAAACATCAGAAGGTCTCCACTTTATGGATTGAGGACACATTATATATAGAGTAAGACAGAGGTACACATCTCACACTGTTTGTATGAGTGTGCGTGTTTCATGTTTCTTCATTGATCAATGCCATATACTCTAAACACAGTGTGCCTACCACAGCAGCATCAGAGCGATCGATGTAAGACAGCGCAGAGAGCAATCTGAGGTGCTGATCTCACAACAACAACACACACACACTCTCAATTCCTTTATACACTCCATTCATTTAGCAGGAAGCACTGTGCATGACCTTTCATGCACCTTAAGTGTCTATCAATCAAATGACGTGCAGAATATAATAAATTTGATTCAGACAGACAGTGCATGATTGAAATTGACACTAGTGAGTGCTATGTTTTGAGATGTTGAACTGTGGTTTACAGTGAACTGACCGATTTACAGTGCCCAACAAAGTGTGCCTCAGTGGTGGCGTGTGCCCATTACATGAACCACAAACTGTATGCTGTGGAGAAAATAATGACTCCTTTGAGCACTGGCTGTCATTATGTGCTGAGTGAGAGAGTCCATTTTAACAAAGACACACATTCAAACAAAATCATTCAGTTGCAGTCTCCGCTTCAACAAGAGCTTTTTACTGCTTAACCTAAAACAAAAACATAACCATACCAAAACTAGCAGTACAAAAACAATCCATGAACCAAAACAAACCCATGGAGAGCAAAATAATAAATTATTTGTATTATTATCACCATCACCATCAGCCTATTATTAGTATATTTAGACTACTGTTATTATGATTATTAATCATATTAATAATAGGCTAATGATAATAAAATAAGGAAAACAATAAAAAAAATCTATAAAATACTAACAAGAAAAACAAAAAACAAGCAACAAAAAGCTAAATAAAGACAAACAAAGCAAAAAATAAAATGCAAAACAAAACCAATAAGCAACAAAAAGAAAAAACACAAAAAACTAAGCTGCTAAAACAAAGAATACAATGCAAACAACAAAACACCAAAAAAAAAAAAAAAAAAACTTTAAACAAACAAAACCAAACCAGTGAAAAAAGGCACAGACAATAATCAAAAGCTCTGTCCTGAAGTACAGTGTGATAGAGAGATAAGTGATCCCGTTAATCGATTACCTGCGTTAAGAGTTCTTGCCCTGACTAGCCTACAGTAAAATACTATTGCAAAATCCTGCTCCTCCAAACTCTGTATTAAACAATCAATCCTGCTTTCATCGACTGTGATTTGTTCTTTGCGCCACATCTCGGTGGACAGCCAGAACTCTAAGTCATACCGTTTTGGCTGGTGCAAGAAAACTGTGCCACGAGTAACAATCATAAATGTCCTGTGCATCAAACTAACACTTTCTGATCCAAGACAGACACTGAGGGAAGGAGCAGATCTGCTCCGAATCAAATAATAAATAATAATAATACTGCTTGAATGAATAGATCTACACAGACACACACAAACCACGTCACTGTCCGTCATCGTTCACTCCGCTCAAACATCAGTGATCTGAACCACTTTAGGTCTTATCTGCTCATTCTGTGATGAAGTGAGCAGGCGGATGGGGAATAAGCTCGAGTAAAACTGCCCAAATCATTTAGAGTGAAGAAACAGCAGTTGAATGCAGAAGGGCTGAGGTGGATCAATCCATCTCCGTCCACTTCTTATCTCTCACTCTCTCTCTTTTCAATCCACTTAACTGTTCTTCTCTCATTATCAGCCTTCAGTATAGACTGAAATCAGATCTCTGAGAACAGCACACATAGATGGCTTATTCTTGTAAGGATGGGGTAACGCATCATCTGACTTTCTTTAAAGGGGTGATATGACGATTCTAAAAAGACTGTTATTTTGTGTATTTGGTGTAATGCAATGTGTTTATGCGGTTTAACGCTCATTGTTCTAAAAAAGTGAGGTGTGCTCTGATTGGTCAGCTATCCAGTGAACTGTGATTGGCCGAATGTTAAAAATGTTATGCCCCTTATCATAACGTATGACACCAAAACAATAAAACATTACTAATGAGGCAGTTGTTGCATCCAGTGGGGACATAATTACTGATTATCATGACTTAGTCTTTTTACACGTCACTTTGCATTTTTGAAGCACAAACAAAGTAGTTTCACTTTCAATGACACACAGCGTCTCCAGAACATGGCGCCTGCAGCAACACTACAGCGAGAATAATAGCTCCGCCTTCTTTCTTTGCGCAAGAATTTGGGTGGTGTTTAAAAATGAAAAGTGGGGGCGTGTTTAAACAAGCTGTTTTAAGGGGGGTGTGGACAAGTCAAACATCAGAAATATGACACCTTTAATGTGTCATATTTCTGCATAATTTTTCCGCTGTCTTTAGATATCGTTCACGCACAAGCAAAATTGTGTATACCTTGTGCTTTAATCCCAAACCGCGAGTATGTAATGCTGATGTTTGTTTTAGTAACAGCAGCAATAAAAGCTTGTATGACTCACGGCTCCAGAGGCTTTGGAAAGTTTGAGAAGAGATAATGTTTTTTTAGAACTATCCAATCTCACAAAGACATCTGAGAATAAAACTTTGATTCCAGTTGAGGAGAAAATCCGAACCTAATAAGGGAAGTCCACAAAACAACAGCTCTATTCCAGCAGCAGCAGCGTGTATGAGCTATCAAAAGGTATCTGTGAGAAAAACCTCAGTGGAAATCTCCTTCATGCAGAGGAACTTGAATTCACTTTGAGGAACGACACAGATGCTTTATGACTACAGAGGAATTCGTAATCACGCACACTAGCAATCATGAATGACATCAAGTGATGCCTTATTCAGAAGCAGCAATTAAACGCTCGCTAGTTCAGAGCACCTGCACTTCTGGGTCAATGATGAACGAACAGACTTGATGTTAATCCATGTGCGGAAAAACTCACTCAATAACACGGTTAAACATGGGTGTCCTGATACAACATTTGTGAGCCGATATTCAATTATTGAAGACAACATATGCTGATATTGATAGTTTGGTGGTTGCTTTGAGGTTATAATGGCACAGCTTCAAAGGGAACTGGCATATTAACTATTCTCTATAAAACATTTAACTTTTTATTTAAAGACTAAATAAGAAAAAAAGTACTCTTAAACTTCATGGAATATATGAATGTGAGCCAATAGATTAACCACAAATTAACGATTAACGAACTAACAATGAACAATGCATTTATTATGCCATTTATTAATAGCTGTAGAATGTTAATGAAAACAAATTAACGTTTACTCATGTTATTTCACAGTGCACTAATGTTAACAAATACAACTTGTGATTTTAATGATACTTCAGTAAATGCTGAAATAAATAACAAAAATAAATAAATAAAAGTAATAAATGTTGTAGAAGTATTGCTCATTCTTAGTTTATGGTTACTAATGTTGTTAACTTATAATATTAAGTTAGAATGGTTTTTTTTAAAAAAAAAAGAAAAATCCAAAAAGTTTGGAGCCAGAACTATTTTTTTATATTTTTATTTTATTATTTATTTGCATTTATATGACAAAAATACACACAGTAATACTGTAAAATATTATAAATTAAAAGATCTGTCTGTTTATTATTATTAATGTTATTAGGATTATTTATTTAAGGTTAATAGAAATCTTTTGTAGTACGTGTGTCACTTTTGATAAATGTAATGCAAATATACTGAATAAAAGTATTCTTTAAAAAAACAAAAAACAAAACTTACATGTAAGACCATACATGTAACAAGTTAATACACAGTACTGTATACATACTGTATGCAAAAAGTTGCATACAGATCTATCACTTTAAAATAAATAAAAAATACTAAATTGTTACAATGCAGTTAATTAGCAATCACATTTCTGGTCTCTCACACACTGGTTTCCATGTTTTATGAGGATAATTCATAGATGTAATAGTTTCTATATTGCATAAACTGTATTTTCTTTCCTTTACCCTAACCCTCCCCCTCACAGATTGTCAAAACACATTCTGTATGATTTATAAGATGTGTTCGTCATGGGGACCAAAAGTTTCCTTATGGGGGCATTTGGTACCCAAAATGTACAGGAGAAACCAGGACCCCACACAAATACTCACACACACACACACACACAGAGAGGCTACAGATGCAGCTTGTACAGGTGGTGATGTCTGAACATGATACCAGCTCAGTTCTCTGGGCGGTCAATCTGAAGTACCATTCACTGACCCCAAACATAAAGCTAATCCCAATTCTCACCCTCTCTTTGAGTGACTTTGTAAGTTGGTTGCACACAGGGTCAGTGGTGAGGAGAATGCCAACAACCTCCGGCCCTAAGACTTTTGCAGCATTATATATTTAGGTTTTTCTTGCACCAAAAACAATAATACATTTGCTGCTATTGTACCTTTAAGATGTCTGTATGCAAATGACATTGTTCTGATGGGCCAACCTTTCTGTATGTGAAAATACGAATGCAGTTCTCACAGTATATCCTCAAAAGGCTGAAAAATACTGAGATACAGTTCTTCAAACAGACATCTCGTTTATTCAAACACTTTCTTTCCAAAAATACTAACACCTTGTTCTCAAACAGCACTCTGCTGAAACAAATGGGTGTAATAACACACTTAATTAACCTGCTTAACTGAATATTATGCCTGTACCTTTCACATCTGACATCAGCAAATTACAATTTCCATAATGCAGCTCTTAAAATCCACTGTGTCCTCGGATTTTCACATTTTAAATACCTTTTAATACTCAAGAACGAGTAAAAATAGCAACATATTAAAGTGAAATTGGACGCGAAGTCTTAATGCAAGGCCTAAAAACACGGCGCAATGAGCTCATCTCAATTATTGATCAAATATCTCACCCGTGATCAAAGGCAATCGCCTGCTTTGGGGTGAATTTAGGAGAAGTGGAATGCAGGGATGATGGAGATGGAGCGGGACATGGGAGGTAATGCACTTCTGGAAAGATGCAAGAAGACCTCACCACAGGTATCTGAATGAAAGCGGGACCTCTGAGTCTTCCTCCTGCACTCCATCTCCATGCAAATGCATTTGGAATTAGTTGGGAAAGGAGGGTAATGGGGAGACCACCATGCCTTGGTGAACACACAGACATGTCTCTTTCCAATACAGCAAGTAAATTGCTCCAGATCTGACTTTCAGAAAGTCTTTAATATGCATGGAACCACGTTGGTTAAAGAAGAGATGTGAATCCCAAAATCCCATTTTCCAAATGCATGTTCTCTAAATAAATGAACACAGAGTAACACTTGCATCAGTTTCGGGCAAAACGTGGGCAAATTCCAAAGTATTTTCCAAAGTAGTGTAAATGGATATAGTAGCTATTTGGCACAACAGCATTTACTACAACAGCATTCAGTTATTTATTTCTAAGAAACCACTTTTATCTTAACTGATATGT
>JAUMHE010000080.1:2989296-3010886 GCA_032359235.1 Enteromius mattozi
AAGACAATGAAGGAGGTGACGAGGCATTTGAAAACGCAGCACAGAAATTCTTTTAATTGGGGGATAATGCATCTGTGAAATTTGGCAGAAATTTGAAAAATAATGAACTATGAGTTAGGAAAAGAAAACGATTAATTTTAAGTGACAACAAAGCTGCCGAGCAATAGCTTATCCAGAATAGCAGGGGCAAAAAGACAGCGCTAGACAGAAAAAGGAGGGAGAGTTTGAATCCCAGGAAAACTGGCCGAGAGAGCTGCGAGAAGACACTGACAAGGTTTCTGAACTTTTAGTGACTGACAAATATTTCACCAAAAAATAAATCAACCAACAAAATCACAAAAATAATGTTTTGTCTTGATTGATTGTGTTGTTCAAAACCTGTATGACTCACTTTTTTTAGTGGAACACAAAAGAAGATATTTTGGAGAATGTTCAAGCTGCTCTCTTCCATAACATGAAAGCATATGTGTAAAGGTAAATTTGACCTTTTGGTCTGTTTTTAATAAAAATCTAATATATTATATGACTTTTTTTAAAAAGAACAACATAAACATTCTGAAAAGTATCTCTTTTTTTTCTCACACAGACGAAACATCCATGCTGGTTTGGAGCATCACAATCATTTATACGTCATTTTCCCATTTTTATTAACATTTTACGTTTGAGTAATTTTTACGTTTTTTTTTTTTTTTTTTTTTTACATTTTTATTAGTATTTTTAATGCTAAATTTCAATATAAAGTGTATATGATTTAATTTTTATTTTATTTTTTTCTACAGCGATATTTAAAATAACATAAGTGATTTTTAATAGTTTTAGTAATTAAAGTGATAGTTCACCCCAAAAGTTGGAAGAATGTTAGTAACCAAACTCTTTTGGCTCCCACTGTCTTCCATTGTATAAACAAAAATATATAAACAACATATCAATACATCTTCTATGTTCACATAGGGAAGTCATATAGGATTAAAAAGACGTGGTGGTAAATAAATGACAACAGATTTTTTATTTGTTAGTGAACTACCACTTTAAGATGACTTTTGTGTGTGTAAACCATTCATCTGCAAAACAACACCACCATTTAGCTTTTCCATCAGTCATATCTGTGCAGAAGGATTGGTTCTGCAGAATCTGTAATAACCGGTGAGCAGCAGAGCACAGGAACAGCAGACATGGACAAGAAGCCAGAGGGACGATTGGAGGGTCTTACTCTTTGGGGTGGCCGATGTCTCCATGGAATAGAGAGGGAATGCCTCTGTCTCTGCAGGGAGAAAACCAACTTCTGTTCAATTGCTATTTTTTGCTTAAAGGGAGAACAAAGTTTGACCCTTGACAATAGCACAGTTGAGAAACCCTTTAATACATTTAATGGGAACTAAATATAAACATGACCTCCAGGTTGCTTTGACACCTCAGTGACCTTGTTTCCAGGAATAAACCCTTTGAAGACACACAAACATTTGAATGGCTGTCAAAAAAAAAAAAAGAAGAATCTGGGAAAGAGGAAAGTGCTTTGATCCCAGCGCTCTGGCTCCATCTACAACAGGAGAGTATTTTTGATTTAAGGATAAGCTGTGTGAAGTTTTCTCATTCCGGTCTCATCCAGAATCCATCAGAAAGCAGACGAGTCATCGGTTATGTCTGACATCTCTCTGTCCCACTGCACAGTTTTCTCATTTTCAATATCCAGTGCGTCTGCTAGAGCGCTCACCGCACATAAACGGATATTCACTTCCTGTCTTTTACAAATTTTCACACCGTTATAGCTGGTGATCAAACCAAACGAGTTTGCCAAAGATGACTAAAATAATGCTAACATGAATGTAGCAAAAAAGCTGAAATATATGGTCAACTGTATGAACTGATTTCACCTTGAGGTGAAATTCAATGAATTAAAATACGGTAATTTAAAAACTATGTATATGTTATTTAGTGACACTTATTTTTGTCTATTTTTGTATTTTCCTGTCTTGAATAATGCAAAATTCATCATTCTACAGTATGTTCAATCAAGCCACCTCTCTGGTGGCGGAAAACATCAAAATATGAAATAAACAAGCATACTGTATACGCAACAGGAATGTGCAGAAGCTGTGAAAGATGACTATATTTAAATAAAGCTCTTGACTTTTAACCAGATTTCAGCTGCAAACCCCAACCCAAACTCCTCCGTGCCACAAATGCTTTGCCTTATATAAAAAGATGCAAAGTCTCTCATATTTATCTACATCAGAATTCTTCAATATAATCATTGTGTCTGCTGACCTTATCACACAATTGGAAAAGAAATCAAGATGAATAACGAACTGTTGTCTATGTCAGCTAGTGATATATTTAAAGCATAATTAGCCAGGGCAAATGTTACATGAACAGTTACGTAACTGGCTGAACCAAGAACATATCCACCTCATACTTCGCTCCAAAAATATTAAAATAAAGACTCACATTCGATTTAGCCTTTTTTGAGAATGTTGACTCTGACAAATAAGCATTTTTAACCCATGATACTATGAGTTTTTTCCCGTATGGATTTATTAAAGAAGTGTTTCATTTCTGTTTCACCAAACATAAGTCATAATATAAGTTGTGATTAAGCAAGCAAAAGAAGAAAACTGATCATTACATGGAGCCATCTAGAGGCAATTCAACACCAGTGCTGGTCCAAATATGATATGACAGCTTCCTAAAATTGGAAAAACAAAAGAAAAAAAAAATCTCTCTCTTTAGTGTAGCTTTCTTGAGTTTCCTCAAGCATCTCTTCCTGTCATTACCTCTGACTCTCTAAACAGAGCCGGAGATCTCCAGAGGACGACTCCACAGGCTGACAGGTTTCAACTTAGTCCAGATGATCTGTGCTGCATGCAAATAAGGCAAGGTATAATCACACACGCAATATGCACAGCTCAATCAATGAAAAAAACAACAACTGAGAAATATTGCATGCAAACGAAATAAATGAGTGAATAAATGCTAAATAATTGAATATGTTCTGCATCGGCCAGAGACCTTGCATCATACAGTATACTGCTTGTGTTTGCAAAACAGATCACCCCCCAACACACACACACACACACTTCTAAAAATAACAAAATACTAGCTTTAAAAGGAATATAACAATAGAAGTGCACTGCTTGTAAAAGAACACTTTGGGTCCGGGAGGGTGAGTAAAAAAAAAAAAAAAAAACTAAATCTGCACAATTCTCTGCAATACAATTTAATATGATAAAACATGCTCAATCAAGCTGAGCAATAACTTACTAGTGGCAGAAAGCTTTATCAAATTAGGAAAAATATTAAATAAACAGGCAAATAACAGTGTAGATAACTGCACATGGAAACACACAGTACTCAAATAAATAAATTTGATATCTGTAACCAGACTGCAGCAACACACATCAACCGAGAGATTTATTTTTTTATCAGCATTATTATAGTTATTAGTCTTCATTTATTGCCTTTCTGCCACATTTATTAATAAAAATTGTAGTAATGGTAGGAATAGGGTGACCATCCATCCCACATTTCGTCCTACAAGGCAAAACGCAGTGCCTTACATTTTAATCTCAACTATATAATATTTTCCCAAAAAATGTAGCAATTATATATACACATATAAAAAAAGCCACTATATTTTATTTAGAATAGGAAAATAACCAACCTACACATTCATAAAGATGGTATTCTCTCTATGACTTCAAAATTTACTTTTTGCTGTGAATATTTCATACTTCATATATAATTATGTGTAGCAGCATTTTGGACCAATGAGATTTCCCTATGGGCGGAGCTACTGAGTACAATGTTAGATAAACAGAACTCAAATATGCTACAAACTCAGAATTATGTCAATCATAATATACTGTGCCAGGTTAAAACATAAGATAGATTATTAGAAACGTGACTATTTACTGTCTGTCTGACATAATGATATTTATAATAGGATTAATGAGTTTGTTGGCCTGTAGGCGTCAAGAGTGCAGTTCAGAGAAGCAGAGCTGACAGACACTAGTTGAGGGGTATTAGTTTAGTCAAGTGCTCCGCGGCCTATGAAATGTTAATGAAATGCTCTGTTTGATCTTCGGTCTGACACATTAGATGCGACTCATTGACATGCATGAAGAATATGGCTCGCGTGGTTATCCTATAAAATAACTCCATCCCATGACCGACATCGAACCCACAAGGAATAAAAGAAAATACATAATTGAATACAATCAGCCTCTGAGCAGACAGTGATTAAACACACACACACACACAACCTTGAGCTGCAGGCCACTTTCAGCCAACATAAAAATTGTACTGAAAACAATTCAGATTCATCAGCAGACCAGCAGGCAGCATTAATGCACCTCGGTAAAGAAGATAAACCAAACCTGAGAGTCCAGCCTGTGATCCCCACTGGTTCACAACACACACAGACACACACACCTAAACAATGTTATTGATTCTCAGGGCCTGTAGTCAGTTTCTTGAGATAATGCAGAGAGCAATTCATTGTGAAGGGCCGGTAAGGGCCTCTTCATGGTAAACAGCTCAAACAATGGCAGAGTCAAAGGCCGTGGCGGAGTCACAGGTCGACAGCTGAAGTATAGCCGAGCCGTGGGGAGCATACAGGGAGGACTGTGTGTTTGTGGCCCTTTTCAGAATAGATAAACGCTGTACCACTACAAAGACCCCAGGCATCTGGCAAGGATGGCATGGGTGAACAAAAGGGCAAAAGGACTAAGACCGAGCGGCAAGAACCGGTCACAAAAGAGCCAAGCTGCCATCCATTCAAGTCCAGACTCCTGCCAAGACAGGTGCCAGTCGACCCAGACACATTCAGATCGCTTCAGTGCAGAACAGCCTTTCTCTGTAAATGATGTTTGGGCACAACAAAGCGGAAATCTTGTTTACGGAAGGCTGTTTCATGTGCTAAATCACTTAAATGTGCTTAATTGGTCAAAAACAACTGTAGCAAGCAATGGTAAATCTTACAAAAGTTGTATTCTGAACTGATGAATTATATATTGAAATCAAACACTAGGAAAAGAAAAGTTCTCATGCGAAACAAATGAAAATATTAAAGCATGCTAAATACTTGCAAAAATCACAGAAAACACTGGTGTTAAAGTATTCTGTCAAAAAACAAAAGGAACCCCTAAATATTCAAAGTGTGTGACAAACTCATGAGTTTCAAAAAGTTTCAAATAAGTAGCAGACATTGGCGAAAACATTTTGGGACAACAAGGAGAAAATCTAATTTCCACAAATGGTTTTGTGTGCTAACTGATGAAGCATGTGAAACTGGTCTTGCAACTCGGAGCAAGTTTACAAATATGAAATAAGTATAGCAAACCTAAAAAGTGTTTTGTCCTTATTTATAAAGCTGCTTTTGCATGTGAATCGTCAAAATATGCAATACTTGTCACAGAAATTGTATAATGTTTAAGGATCTAAATATACACACACACACACACACTGGGGGAAACATGGTACAACAAACAGAAAATCTAATTCACACATTATTTTAATACTAATAAAGCTGCATTGGTTTATCAGCTTTTAAGTTTGGGGATTTAAATTATGACAAAAATTACAACACAAAAATAACCTGTTTTGTTTAGTAATCATGTTTAAATATGCTATTACAGTCTGTAAATATTTCAACAGAAATAAAACAAATTACCAAACAGTTTTGTCAGAAAGAAATATTAATTAATAAAATATAATTTTGCACGCTAATTGATGTTAGCCTTAAAAATGTTCAGGGAAAATATAAATGATAGAAAACAGTTCTGCAACAAAAAACAATTGTATATAAAAAAAAAAATCATTATCATGCAATTTTGATGTAAAATTACATTTAAATAAATAAATAAAAAATTAGGATTTAAAACTAGCGTCAACTTTTGAATAAACTCTCTCAGTAAAAAACAAATTGATCAAAACAACTGCTGAAAGAAAAAAGGTCCATGAAGAAGCCCATGACATCAGTCTTGCTAAGTTTTTGAATACATCCATCTCTCCAGAGCCCAATATACTCTTGGATCCTCCCAAGACATTCACCGCTGAGAATTTGTGGACGTCAGCATTAAATCCCATGTACACGATAACCGTTTTAATAAAAAACGTCATCATGCAGCCAAAGCAGCTGATAGGTAGAAAACAATCGCACTCACAAACGCTGGTCGGGTGGCAGCCATTGGGCCGGAACGGGACGGCAGAGGGACGAACACATAGACGTATGTACAGGGACGGAGGAGACACGACTCGCTCGTTTAACTCCCTCGGGCTGACTGCATCTCTATATCCAGACCAAACCTCCCCTTCCTAAACTTCCCACACGGTCTAATCCTGGGACGGCCCAACCCCCTGCCACACACACTCTCATGCAAGTCAAAATCTCCTTTGTATGAAAAATTAGACTTTGTGTGAGACTCTGTGTGTGTGGGTGCGAAGAGGAAGAGTACACACACACACACACAGAGGGAAAGTGATGGGTGTTGTGCGTTCCTGCACCCACACGCTGTCACTCAGGGCAGTGAAGTGTCCCGGACCAGCCAGCCGTGACCGCTGGGTGAGGAGAAAGAGAGAAACAGACAGAAAACAGACAAGTGAAATGATGACAGACTGCTGTTTGGACATTAGGGACTACAGGACTGACTGTCCAAACACAGAGACAACATATGGAGAGAAATTCTGCTGCGACAGGCAGAAGACAGAGAAGATGCTTATCATGTCGATTTAAAGTCAACATGAAACATTTGCAGTCATTTCACTTCTGATATTTGACGTATTTCAGAGGGACTGAATGACACATAAAAGTAGAGAGATTCGTTTTTTTGCCATCGGGAATCGTTTGGAGCATGAAAAAAAAAAAAGAATATTTCCTAGAAAGTAAAATCTTTTGGATTTAATGAGGGGAAAACTATTTTTAAATATATACTTTTGGTAGGTGGCTAAAAATTTTTTATTTTGTTAAATAAAATTTTCCCCCATTTAATTTTTTAATTGTAATTTAATGATTGAATTAAATCTTTGCAATTTTTATTACATTTTTTTGCAATTGTAATTAATTATACATGAAATGTACACAATTGAACAAATATGTAATAAGAGTTTATTTTACATTCATTTTTCTCAAATTCTGTGTCTTCCATTTATTTTCTTATTTCTTTTTGAATTCCTTAATTGTTTAATTAAAATGTAATAATTCAAAATCATGTAAATTAACTGAATTCTATGAAATATCAAATTTCTTCAGAAATGCTGCACTGTTTTAACCAATTAATTTCTTTATTTTTGGATTTATCATTTAATACAAATGTATGAAATAGACATTAACAGTTTATCCTCTTAATTTTAAGAAAACACAAGTACATGTGATGCAGAAAAGGTTTACCATTAATATTAACACAGGGAATGAAAAAAATCCTTAAAAAAATGCATATGATAATAAAGCATGATTTGCTTTCAGGTTTAAATTTAACTTTGGATCCCCAATGTACTAGACAGTGAATTCTATTATTTGCCATAAATCAAGCAATCGCTGAGGCTCGTCAATAAAAGTGTGTTCATTAAGAGCACAAATCCTATGAGAGCAAATTAAGCTTCATGATTCACTCTGGGTGCTTAGTTCACTGCTTCAACTCACTGAAGCAGCAAACAAACATCTCTGCCGAGACACACCGGACTCATCCTGAGGCTTTCACAAGCCTTCGAACACAGATGCCTGAGTTTACCTTCACCAGAAAAGAACTGATTATCATCATCACAAAACACTGCCTCTGTTCCTTTATAAGCTCCCGTTTCTCAATGATATGCTGCAATCACATGTTAATCAAGCAGATAGATAGATGGATAGATAGATAGATAGATAGACAGATTCCAGCAGAGGGCAGGAGAGAGTAACAAACATGGACAGAGTATGAAAGGAACTGAGACCATGTGTGTTTTATAACGATTCTTCACACTGGAAAAATTCCACACAAATCTCAAATGTTTGGCTCATGAGCAACAGAAACATACTGAACAGTGTGAGAGACCGAAAGAGAGCGGAGGAGAAAGAAAAGATAAGAAAATGGAAAAACAGACGCAGAACAGGCCGACAATCGAAGAAAACAAAACTGTTATCAGCAGGTGAGTCTTCTCTGCTCCCTGACCTCTCATCATTTCACATCCAATGTCTCCGAACATCACAGAAACACCACAGGTGCTGCTAGAACATACTATTTCCAGACTAAACTGTTATTGTTAGAGGACATGTCTCCTGACCCACTGAGTAAGGTTATTCACATGGTGATAAGGTCGTGAAAAAGACTAAATGGAGAAAAAAAAGAGAAACTTGGATCCAGCATTGACCTTTAGGAAAGCCTCCATTCTGGCAGATTCGAAACAAGTTTAAAAGTATAACACAATTTCACTTTCACGTATGACAAAAGACTGTCTACAAAACAGAGCTTAAAAAAAGACTTGTTTCCTTTTTCAACGAGTGGTTAGTAAAAGGAGGTGAATTCATGTTATAGATCCTATGCTCAGTCAATAATTAAAACTTCTAATAAACTGAATATCAATGGAATTGAATAATTTACACATATTACGCCAAATAGTGACATTTGAGGGGTTTGAACTAGGGCTGGGTAATATATTGTATGATATATTCATGCGCATCTCGTCAGTAAAGCCAGTTCTTTGAATAGCGGTAAATCTCCATCACCTGTTTTCAAATGGAGCAGCAGTTAATACACAGAGCCGTAGATCACTGACAAGCTACTTTTTATGTCAATTTTGTGTGTTAGAAAAGATTCAAACATATGGAAGCACAACGAATAAAAAATAAAGATTTCTCACAATTCTGAATTTCTTTCTCACAATTTGACTTTTCTGACAAACCGGAAAATGATGGGAAATAAAGTTAGTAGTACAAGATGTAAACTTGCAAGAAAAAAAATCAGAATTGTGAGAGAAAAACTAGCAATGACCTTGTTTTATTAATATTTTATGCTTCCATACAAACATTTCTAATAAGCATCAAAATGAAAAAAAAATAGTCTCCGATACTTTTCAGCAATTCATCTGTGCATTTGTGTTTGTCAACAGTCTTGCATTACCTGCGACCGTCTCGTCTATAAGAGTGTAAAACCGAGTGTGATGGAAACGGTGATGCCTCTGTTTGTATCCAGTGTCCAGATCTTGAGATTGAAGCCAAAGCAATGGTAATACAGGACACTAAACTCTGATTGGATTACAGACGTTTCCTTTGACTTTTTTCTCAAATGGACATATGGGATCTTTAAAGGGGTGTTCCATGCTGAGTTAAGCTTAATCAACAGCATAAACTGCATTTAGGGTTAAAAACCTACAATGGAAGTTTAGAGAAGGTTTATGAAGCCAGAAATGTGAAGTAATGAGAACATTAATTCTTCTGTTAAAAAAGTGTGTTATTAACCAAACACTCACTTTTGTGGTGGGACTACTGTTCTAGGCATATGAGGCTTGTCGTGCACCTAAATGCAACAGATGGCTTTTGTTTAGACTGTTTCTGGCCATTTTTCATCATTTGACATCATGAACATATGCAGACCACAGAAAGACGACAAGTTTATGTTCTCCTGCAGATTCAAGACAATAGTCTGGCAGACTACCTGCTCAGCTCCATGTAAACAAGGAATTTATAGCATCTCCTTTCTTGGAAGCATCCATGATTGGACACTGTGTGAAATTCACCTGGTTTACAGGCATTAATAACAATGTTGTTACGACAAAGTCGAAAACTGGAAATAACGTAAATAACGAAGACGTGGTGTATTGAAGCCAAAGCTTTCCTTCAACACCCCCAGAAATGCACAGCTGTGTGATCCACAGAAAGAATTCCTGTTTCAAATTCCAGAAAAACTATCACACAACATCAGATCTTAAACTAGAAAAGAGGATGCTTGTATGGACCTGCTTTTGCATGCACATTTCACTACTCAATGAGAAACGACACACTGAAAGGTCACCATTTACCATTCATTTCCTGCATCTCATAAATGTTTCCAATGAACTCCAGCTACTAACAATTAGGCAGATTCTGTAAATTGCATCAGTTTATCACTTGGATTAAAAAACGACATATGATTACAGTATAAGACATCTTTAAATGTGATGTAAAAATAAAACAACTTCAATAATATTGTATAATATTTTATAATGTAGCCTGAAACATTTAATGAATATTATTTATTTTTAACAGCTTTGTGAAGCTAAATGTTCCTCAAATGCAATTCTGACACCAAACAACCTATTTTGAACAAATGTTCCTAAACTATGATCTTAAAGAATAATGAATTATTATAGAATAATGATCCTTCAATAAACCTAAAAATGACTTTAGTTGACTGTGAACTCTCCAGTATGCTACAAAAAGAAAGCGCTAAAGAATACATTTTTTAGGATTTCCAACTCATTTTCTCTTTCAGTCAATAGCATTTAAACATGTTTGGCGTTTCAATTTCTGATTTATTCCTATTCATGGTTACACTTTACTACGATAGCCCACTTTAGACATTCTACTAACTATAAGTAACTTTGTAACTGCATGTCAACTACATTGTCAACAAATTCTTGTGTCATTCTTGCAAATACATGTCTATTAACTCTCATTGTAGACTGTTAGTGTAGGTTTAGAGTTAGTAGAATAAGTTGACATATACTCACATATTTCTGATATTCAGTATGTTGTATGTTGTGGATCCATCAAAATAGTGTTAGAAGATATTAAGTAGACAGTCTACTAATACTCTAATGACTGCTGGTTAACATGTAGCTGCAAAGTTACTTAATGTTAGTAGGATGTCTAAAGTGGACTATCGAAGTGTAACTCTACTCATTTGTGTTTGTGTACAATGTAATACATCCAGGCCACAAGGGGGAGCTCTTACCTCGTCCCATTCGGAAGTGAACGAAGGTGATTTTTCCAGTCTTCTCTTGGTGGTGCTACAGTTGGATACTGATTCACTCCGGCCGCCCAACCCAGTCTCTTCCTCACCGGGTGGGGACACCAGCAGGTCGGAGTCAGACTTCGAAAGGCTTCGCGCGAGCTTGAGATCGCCTGGCGGAGGCATCCTTCTCGTCAGCGGAGAATCGCGGGCCGGTGAGTTGTGTTTCGATGAATCCCGTGGCTCTTTGTGGACCGTGGCGTAGATAGCTTTGGGGTCAGTGTCCTGGAGAATGGTTTCCATGGCGACTGTCGTTTTGGGATGGGTAAGGGGGGCGGAGCTGGCAGATGTCGAAGAATTGGAAGCCTCGCCGGACTTCACTCCAGAGGACGGCAGTTTGAAGGCTTCCTCCCGACAGTCGACCACCGGTGAGGAACCGTGAAGCAGACCAGTGAACTGCTCCGGAACAGCAGCGCTTGTATCCTGACCATGCGAGGAGCTCTCTGTCAAGAGAACAGAGAAGAGAGTGAGAGAGTTACAGACAGACTGGGGAGCCGTATCTAGACCAGATAACATGAAACCGCCCACTCCACTACTGTCCAGTGTCTGAAACAGATCTGTTTTTGTTTTCTGGCTGGAAAAAGGGAGGGGGAAAATAATGCAGAAAGAAAAGTAAGTAAGTAAGTTGGGCTCACTTATTCCAAAGTGCCTGTGTTAGAAAATTCCAAGCACAGGCTATGAGCAGCTGACTTTTCTCCACAGAGATCTGTTTGTGACTTGCTTGTTCTATTCCCTATTTCTCTCTCTCTCACTGTCGCACTGCTAACAAGCACACAGCTTTATAAGGCTTGCTTCCAGAGAGGTTATGCCTCACTAAGGATTCCCTTCATTATGACTGGCAAGCTTGAAACAGGATACCACAGCGATGACTGTGAAAGAGAAACACTCGCGCACTCTTTCTTGCCAACACCACTTTGCCACACCGATACGCGTTGGGTTCTTAAAAATTAAATCCCTGCTTTATGATTATGAAAAATCCTTCTCCCTGAACAGCACACTTACAGATCTCTTCTTACACACTCTCTCTCTCTCGAGCCTGAAACATGCTATGGGCAAGTACTTCTAAGCAAACATGATTTCAAAGAAAGTTGCATTCTCAGCATCACCACAGGGGGCGCTACAGTGTACATTAGCGAATATGCCAGGTAACCTGTAAATGTGAAAAAAAAAAAAACCCTATTTCTATTGCACTGTTTCTAAATTGTTTATAAAATATTCCTTTTTTCAAATTGCCGGAAAACCACTTCATCTATCCGTAAAAATGTTCTTGCTAAGTTTTTGCAAAATTTACATGTTTCCATTGCCTACAGTTGCAACTTCAACTTGTACAATCAGAAGGGTAATGGAATCACAGTGACAACATGGCAGACGTAATATGTCAGAATTTAATTCATACTAGTCATTCATATGATTCAGGGCATGCTTTTTTAATGAAGTTCTTCATTAAAATGTAGGAGTACATACTCATACTCATACACATACTCAGACTATATGTGATTTTACAGCTAGACAGATTTAGGACATTTAGGAAACTATATCGCCCCCTTTAGGACTGGGGTTTACTATCACTACAGAAACACAAACATGTACAGTGGGACTGTGCAACTGCAATTTGTTAGCCCACATTCACGTCTGTTTCACTTGTGCTCTTGCATAGATGTCTTCTGGCGAGAATGTTGAATGAATTACAAGGACAAACACTCCAAGTGTATATTTGAAAATGTGACAATTGAAAAGCACCCGTCTAGTTCAGTTCTCTTCTGCATATGCACTGCACTTGTCTGAAACGTCTCTTCTGGCAAAAACACACATACAGGCCAAGAGATAAAACCAACCCCAGGTCTGTGACACGAGCCAGGCGGCTGGGCAAACAGCCACCATACCAGAGATATCCTGGTGCCGCGTGTGGTGTTTGGTGACAAGAAAAACAAGTCAGCCATGTCAGAGCCTAAGGCCAGAAACATTCTCTATGCAAGCAGACAAACACATTGCAAGCACCTGTAACATTGTACATTGTACAATCCTGCATTACTGAGGCGGTAACAAACCTCAAGGAGGCGACACTTACTTTTAGATGCCAGTGTCAATATAATAGATGTATTTTTTTTTTTAGATAGCTAGTGTAAGCATGTCAACAGCTAAACAATGTCCAGTTTCTGTAAAAATAAATGGAGAAAAAGCAAAAATGTTAATATTTCACTCCACTTTCACAGTAATTACCTGAAAGACCTCACATCCTTGAAAAGAGTGCACAAATAAGGAGAAAAAAATATGACTAAGACTAACCTTGGGGTCGCACTTTTAAGTCCAAAGCAAAATTTGAATCTTGAAGCAAACTCAGAGCACTGGGACCTTTGTGGCAATGGGAGTTTCTGTTCAAGTGAACTCAACTCTGCTTTGGTTTACGATAAACTACAATGCAACAACTCTCTCCTGAGAACTTCATCCCTCATGTTTTCCAAGGCACTGGGACTGAATAAACCGCCCACTCTGTGAGGCACTGACGTGTCCAATCACTTTCCTCATGTAAGTGACACACCTAAAAACATACACACACAGGCAGCTCTGGAGTCTGTGTTTGCGTTTGTGACCCGAAGCCTAACCTGTGACGTCAATTTACAATCAACAAGGCCCTCTGGAGAAGGTGAAGTCAGTGCTGTTCTCCATCCAAACCCAAGGCTTTATCCAGCATTTCTTCAAGAGAAAGTCAGGCGTTTACTCAAACAACATGTCTGTTTCCAGTAACTACAAGCATGTACTGGTTAAATCATTCAATGTTTAATGAAATAAAAGCAGTGTGAGCACGTTCCTAGCCAAAAACCACCATAGCCATTTCTAAACCTAGTACCTTGAAGTATTCTCTCTATGTAATGTCTTATTGTGTGGTCACATTCGTGAAAAAACTGAAAAAATAGCAAATTTGCTGGTTATTGTGACCACACACTAAAAAGAAACTGATCTGAAACACTTTAAATATAAGAAAGGAATCTCTATATAGTTACCTATACATGGCACACAAATAGCACAACACTTCCAGTAGAGTTTTAATTTAGCATGCTATGAAGTCAACAATGCAATACTGTAACAATCTTACAAATTCATATCACAATGTATAAAATAAATGGTCTTAAAGGGTTGATTTAAAATAATAATAACGTAACTTTTTCTTTGCTTTGTGCATAAAAAATATTATCGTAGCTTCATAAAATTACCATTGAACCACTGATATCATATGAACTATTTTAACAATGTCCTAAATACCTTTCTGGGCCTTAAAGTGGTATTTCCCTTGGGAGGGTCAAAACTTTCTCGGATTTCATCAAAAATATCTTAATTTGTGTTCTGAAGATAAACGAGGTCTTACAGGTTTGGAACGACATGAGGATGAGTAATTGATGACAATTTTTATTTTTTGGGTAAACTATCCCTTTAATTCTCTGTCTCTTATCTTGGTCAGACTGGTCTTTTGGCTGGTTTTAGAGAGGTTTGGGGTAAATTCAACTTATCAGGCTGGAAAATGATTTTGAACCCGTCAAGATCTTTTTAAGGCCGGGACACACCAAGGCAACTTCAAAGAACTAACAGCGACAAAATCCAATGATGTTGTCGCCTCGCGTCGGCAGTGTCTGAATCAAACAGCTGCACTGACTACAGCCAACTGCAAACTAACACACGCCTTCTGCTCCTGCATGAGATGAGTTAGCATCATTTAAAGGGGTCATATGATGTTGCTAAAAAGAAATTTATTTTGTGTATTTGGTGTAATGTAATGTGTTTATGCAGTTTAAGGTGCAAAAAACACATTATTTTCCACACACTGTACATTTTTGTTTGTCCTCTAAGCCCCGCCTCCTGAAACAGCTCGATTTGTACAAAGCTCATCATTCTAAAAAAGAGAGGTGTGCTCTGATTGGCCAGCTATTCAGTGCACTGTGATTGGCAGAATACTGCAAGCATGTGGTGGAAATGTTACGCCCCTTATCATAACGTGATGCCGAATCCTGTGGCTATGACACAAAAACAATAAAATAAATTACAAACACTGCATTTGTTGCATCCATAATCATGACTTAGTACTGTCTTTTTATGCATTGTGTGTCATTGCGCCTCATAAACCTAACACTATGTGTGTATTCATGATCGGAGATACAACAAACAACAAGCACTATCCTTCACTGCTCAAAACTCACATTTGAATAGTAAGTAGCAGGTTCTTTTAATAAGAAAACGTAACTTACTTAAAGGTTGTGAGTCAGAAGCGCCAGACTGTTCTTGCAGAGGTAGCATTGCTCCACTTTATAGTCTCTGTGCACAGCCAGCATAGGATACTCTGCAGGTTTTAGGAGTCAGTCCTCCATAAATGTGCTGAACACACTTTAATATTTGTGTTGAACTGTTCTGGAACAGTGTTGTGAATGCAACTTGACCACTGATTTCTAGTTGTGTCCCAGCATATCCAGCAACCGGCAGCAACACTACAGCTAGAATAATAGTTCCTTTTTTTCTTTGTGTAAACATTTGGGTGGTGTTTGAAATTAAACCCACTATGTGACGTAGAAAAGTGAGGGCGTGTTTAAACGAGCCGTTTTAGGGTGGCGTGGACAAGTTATAACTTCTATAAAGAATATCTCTTTGATTTTGAAACTTTAATCTTTGCAACTTCAGGGATCTTATCTATGCACTAACAGCTTGTAACACTCCAAAGATACTCCAATATACAAAACGTAAAGAAATCAGTGCTTGCTTACCATTTTAAATATCAGTAACGATGATAACTTTCTTCATTTTAAGTGTCTCATGTTGTAATGAAAGTATTCGCAAGATCACGTAACATTAAAACCTTCTGTGTCTTCATTATTTGCCTGTTTTCATCACTTTAGCCTTAAATTCTCCTGCACGGACTAAACATCCAATCAGAGTTCTCACTTGCGCTGTTCTTCGCTACCTATTTTGTATAAATAGTAGGCAGAATACAGTGCGTATACAGTGTTGTACTGATTAAGTTGCATGCTAGTTTTTCCATTTCGAACACAGCCAAGCACACATGAGCAGTGCTGACATGTGATGAACTGAAGTAATGTCACCCCTCAGAATGTTCTGGAGTAACAGGGCTGACTTCATCCTTCAGCTGTTGTGATCTCCTCGGCTAAGTGCTAAGAGCTTTCTAAGCGCGTGCCAACAGTGAGCAGCATTTATTAAAAGAGGGAAGGGACGTCTAAAACACACTACATGATTTTGCACTTAGGGTGAAGCTTTCATCTCCAAAGCACTAAGGTCAGACCCTCCTTCAAGTTTTCAATACATCAACGCATGGCGCCCGCTGTGAAACCCTGACATAAGAAATATGATGAGCTTACAGCCTGTTATTTAGGTGTGTTCTAGTGTGCGTCTACAGGCTGATTTCCTGCAGAGTAACTGACAGGTGCTGAGCGCATGCAGCACGGCTGTGGAGGTGACAGCTGAGATCTCTGAAGCTTGGCGAGGGAAGAGAAGGGCAAGGAGAAGAGGAGACACACTTCTGCCGTTTGTTTTAAAACACAAGGAGAGCCTCAGGTGTTAATATAAATTACACTGACGTTTATCACACTTAACACAACCATATTAAAAGATTTTGTGCCATTCGACAATACATGTCTGTTCTCATCGTTTCTTTATAAGACTCACCTTTAGAGTAGCAGGCAACTGAGTTGGAAGGGTCTTCTCTTGGTAATGCTATAAACTCTAGTGTATAAACTAGAGTCGTGTTACACTGAGTAAACATTGTTCTAAGTTAAGCAAGGATTTCTGAGCGATGGCTTTAGGAGGATCGGGGAGAGACACAGAGACAACCCGGGACAAATTCACAGGGAGATAACATATATGTGTCCAATTTTACATCATCCTACCAATAGTCCTGCTCCAAAACTGTTGACAAATGCATATATTTTAAAATAGATCACCCAAAAATTTACATTTGGACAATTTTTGTGGTATACTTCAGATGTTTGCTTGTTAGTTTTTTTAAATTTTTTTTAGTTTTTATCTTTTGAACTTGCATGGAAAGAAACAGCACAAACATTTGATAAAATTTAAAAAGGGGATATAAAAATGAAAAAATGGCATACAATGAAAAAGTTAAAAGCAATGAGATGCACTGAAATATAAATATTTTCCTCCCTTATATTATTAATCATTAATCATTATCGAGGAACACAAAGTTTTGCAAGAGAATGCAAAAGTTTAGTGAGCAAACGTATAAGTTTAGCCTGCAAAAACAGAAGTTTTTTTAAGTTTAGTGAATAAAACCAAAAGTTTAGTGAGCAAAAACAAAGGACTAATAATTAAATGCAAAAGTTTAGAGAGCAAATGCAGATATTTATTGGAGAAATACAAAAGTTTAGTGAACAAACAAAAGTTTAATGAGAGAAAAAAAAAAAATCTAACAAACAAAAGTTTACCAGAGAAACAAAAGTTCAGAAAGTGCAAAAGTACAAAAGTTTAGTGTGCAAACAAGTTTACTGAGGAATGCAAAAGTGTAACGAGCAAATGCTAGTTTATTTGTTTGCCTCAAATGGCCTCATTTAATAGTCGCTTTGGACAAAAGCATCTGCTAAATGTTTATAATAATATTTCTCAATGAAATGCAATTCTTTTGCAAAGAGAACATTACATTTTGCGAATGATTGCAAAAGTTTTGCTGACAAGCACAAACGCTTTTTAAGTGAACACAATATTTATCAAGGGAATGTAGAAATTTTGTGAGCATTCACAAAAGCTTTAGGAGCGAACGCAAACGTTTCTTGGGGGAATGCAAAAGATTAAAGAGTGAAAACAAGGTTAACGGGTAAATGTCATGCTAAGGGAAATTCAAAGGTTTTGTTAAACAACACAAAAGCATTGAAATAAAATTTTCCTCCCATCTAATTTTTTCCCCACTTCTCCGTATAAATGACATGAGGGTGAGTAAATAGTATTTAATGAGCTATTCCTTTAAAAACAGTCTTTAACAGATGGCAAGCATTTTACAGAGTAGAGAACATGTTGTCTTCATTTTCTTGATACATTTTTGACTGCTAAACAGTATTTGTCACTCAAATAGTTGTTGCTATTCAACCATGGCAATAGCACCGTAAACAATAATGCAAAGTTTTTACGGCGTCATTAGAAAGTAAGCTCCTTAAGCATTCACACTCACCTCCAGATGTCGGTCCTGTGCTAAAATGAGGTGCAGGTGGCTGCAGAGTGTTTGTGTTGGACCCTGAAGGTTGTAGGTCAATATGTGCAGTGGTCTTTCGCTGCAAAAAAAAAAATAACACCAATATGCACATATTTAGGAATGTCTAGCTTTTGTCAGATGCACAATCAAGCGCAAAACAGTGACTATATCACACACACAAAACAGATGCTGCACACAGAGATAATTAACTGTCTACTGCACACTAGACAGTGCTCAGACAGCGTGACAGATGTGAGACTGCAAAAAAAAAAAAAGAGTAATGAACAACAAAGCTCTGTTCCAAAACCTTACTCCTATGCATTTTAAAGCATTATGGGATCCAAAATGAAACTCAATTATGCTGCCTATTAACGTACTTCTAGCCAAAATCTGTAACTTTTGCAAAGGTGGCAAAAAAAAAAAAAACTATAAGCTAATCAAAAACAAGAATTATTGATTATTAATGATTATATTATAAATAAATGTGATTCCTTCAATACTGACAATTTTCACCAAATACTTGTGTCTGCTGTGTTCTTTTTGTTTTTTAAAGAGTAAAAAGCCATTAGTTCAGCAAACATGCTAATAGCGAACTCTGCTGGAACGTAGTGTAAATCTTGAGTCTTGTGTGAAGCAATATTTGCTGCTGCCTAAAATGTTATGAATCTTGTGAGGCCTCTTAGCAAATAGCATAAGACAGCTGCACTTGTAAGTACAGTAGTAGGCAGTGAGGTTTTGAAACGATGAGCAATATTCTCACCTGAGGTAGGACACTGTTGGAAGACTTGGCTGAGACGGCCACATCTGGAGATAAATACTTCAAGTTATTCAACAGATAGATAATAATTAATTGTCTACTGCACACTAGACAGTGCTATAACCAAAAAAAACTAAACGTAAACCACAGCAAATAAAGGGCTAATTTACGACAGTTAAGACTTTATTATAAGGAAGGTATACTAGTGAGACTTGTTCCTTATATGTCCTTTGTGCGTCTAACTCGCCCTACTAGATGCTAATTAGCATCCCTATTATTAACATATTGGTTGTTTATACGTCCAATACCTAAATTCAACAACCACCTTACTAACCATTAAAAAGTGGCAAATTAGAAGTGTACTGATATAGGGGAACACTTTCTATGAAGCCTGTATTTATAATACATTATAAGGGTTTTCTTAAGGCATTAGAATGAATGCATAATGCATTCTAAATAACTTTATAATGTGTTACAATATGTCATGTAAAATCATAAAAACAATATTTGTGATTATGTATAATTATTCATAACACCATATTAAATCTACTTCATTTATAATGGACTATATCATATCTTGAATTTGTTTATTTAATTTCTGCACAGTATCTTACAACATCATGTGAGTGGTGAGGTGCTGAGTGTTATTTGAGTGTTTCCTGTGAGGCTAATATTGAGGCTAATGCAAGCTAGCTAATACTTTCAACTGTAAAAAAAAGCTTATTATGCAATGTTTATTATATAAAGCTAAGAGCATTAGTAGACTTAGGTAGGGTACGTAGAATGTTCACATACTTGCAAAGTATCCTATACTCAGTATGTCTGTAGAGGAACCATCAAAATAAAGTGTTAGCAAATATTTAGCAGACACACTACTAATACTCAAATGAAGGCTAGGTGACATGTAGCTGCAGAGTTACTTATCAACCGCTTGGTAAGGGGTACCATCACAATAATTAAACTGAAAAACAATAATAATAAAAAATAAAAAAATCAAAGCAGATATGTTATATTACACATTCATCCGTGGTATTTTTTCCGCTTTAAGTAAAGTAACAAGTAAAATGGCGAGATATGAGACTTACAATGCATTATAACTATTCATTGGAATTTAAGTGGATGAATCATGTTCATAGTGTGTTATAAATAATCATACTCTTAAAAGCTATAACCACATACGTAAACATTATAACACATTAAAACTGTATATTCATGAGATGATACAACATATTATAAAGTTATAGAGAATACCCTTATAATGTATTAGAAATACAGGCTTCATAGAAAGTGTTACTGACATGAGTAATGGTTTGTTAATAGGAAGAACTGGATCTTTTAGTGTTTTAAGATGTCATCTAATGATAAATTAGTCTTATGTACTATTACTGCATATATGCATCAGTTTAGTTTTACATTATAGGCCTATTACCCTTAGTACTTTTTTGTCAGTACTTATTTTTAAATCACTTTTAATAATTTCTCTGCTTTTACTAATTTTAGTTCATCAACATTTATTTCAGTTAGTTGCCAAGGCAGCATTTCTATTATCATTTTATAATTATTTTAATTTACAAAAAAGTTAGCTAGTTTACAATTACAATAGTGTTTAGTCATCACAGTTTGATTCATTTAAAGACTAGAAATCAGCCATTTCAATCTGTTCTAGCATAATACAATGCTTGACGACACTGCCATATATAGGAAAGGCCGATGTGAATTAGCTCATGTTTAACAAATAAAGAAGTGAGGTGAATCTATGAGGTTTATGTGAGGTCTCAGTACAAGGAAAGCGAGCGAGTACCTGTTTTGCTTTGTGTGTTGTTGGGGATTTTGGTCTGTGCGGTGACTAAGAGCTCATATGTGTGGTCTTCTTCTTCCAGAGGCTCGGGGCGTTCATCCACGCTGCTGTTGGTGTAAACCGCCTACAGAGAGAGAGAGAGACTCAGTGATGTAGAAAACGCTGATATAAAAACCAGCCGCTTATTTCACAGTCCGCACCACTTTACGAGCAGCTGTACAATGAAAATGATGACCGTTTTAATAACAGCGGATAACAGTATTAAGTTTGAATGGCTGACATTTATATGACACAGTCCAATGAGTGATGTTTTGCTGACACTGAAAAAAATAAAAATACAGCTTTGCAAGAGAAGTGTGGCCTAGTGCTTCAGTTCAGAGCGGCTCATAAAACTAAGTGTTCAGGAGTTAGGAGACTGAGCCGGAGTGTTTTAGCATTGGTCATGGGCTCCGAGTCTTTCAGACTGAAGGTTTGCTGTGTGTTGCAGAGCTCCGCAGCATTAATATTCATGAGGACGTTGTTTGATTTGGGTAGACGTGCGGAAACAGCAGTCAGCGAGCAGAAAGACAGATTCAACAGCCTCTCGCCGCAAGATTCATTGCTCTGCTATCTGACATGTGCCTGCTGCAAATCAACATGTCTATTCATTACACTGTCATCTAGAAATAGGGATAATAAGAAACATGGCCCCACTGTATATTAGGCGATGTACTTACATTGAAATTAATCACTTGATGCAATGCAATGCACTTATTGTGTTTTTACATTGAAAAATCCCTACATCTGTAATTATTACATTTATATTTATACTTTTGACCCATATATATATATATATATATATATATATATATATATATATATATACACAAAAACAGAGAT
>JAUMHE010000080.1:3031925-3066572 GCA_032359235.1 Enteromius mattozi
CTCTGTGTATTAAATGCCGCTCCATCTGAAAACAGGTGATGGAGATTTATTACTAATCAAAGAACCAGCTTTACTGACGAGATGCACGTGACTATTGCATGCAATATATCCTGCAGCCTTATTCCAGATGAATGTAACAGCGATTGAAGCTGCATGACAGTAATATCAGACTATGATTTAGCATGAAATATTCAAAGCACAAAAAATATGATACAATGAAAACAAACTACAAATGGCTTCCTCACAGACGTCAGTTAAACCACTTGTTTGAGTGGGTTCAAGGTGGTTAGTTTCTCACTTTTGCTCTCCGTTTCACCTCTCTCCATTTTGACAGTTCCGTCGTCCATGTTAACAGCGCAACCACAGTCCTGTTCAGTTCCCAGACACCGCAGTTCTTCAGGAAGCACCTGCCCTTTCATCTCCCCCGCAGGAATCCACCACTACACAGGCCCTTCTTCAGAGAAACTTCCCTTCGCCAGGTTTTGTAGGAATCAAAAGTGACAGTCTGTGTGAACAGCGTCTAACGCAATCTCTAGATAAATAACACTTGGCACTTTTACAGAAGTTTGCAGTCGGATTCAGTGCAGCACACATAAACGGACATCAGACGAGATTTAAGAGTCTTCCCAGCAGAGGAGATTGCACATTTGACTTCAAAGCTCTGAGCCCCTTAGTCACAACACATTTAATAAAACCTCTCGAGAATATGTAGAGAATTCAGCCTAGTCATACAAGCCTACTCTCATAACAATGTTAAAAAAAAAAGTTCAAATGGCTCTTCACTCAATACATTTGTATTATTTGATGATATAATTATGGAGGAACAAGTCATCTATAGCTTAAAAGGCACTTAGCACAGCATCAGTGTTTGATTGTGTGATCCTTCACACACTCTTTGAGCTATTGATGAACCAAGAGCAGTGAACTTAACTAACTTTTCCTGAGCCCTACCAATCATACAGTTGATGGTTATGTTGATTTACAAAGAACTAAAAAAGTAGTGAAAGATAGATAAGAGATAGACAGATAGGTAGACAAACAGACAGACAGCCAGGTTATAGATAGGGATGAATGTATAAACAGACATATACACAAACAGACAAGCATGAAGATAGCCAAAAGGAAAGAGAGGCAATGGACAGACAAACACATAAGAAGCCAAACATACAGGTGATAGACAAAAAGACAGATAGAAAGACAAACAACCAGGCGATAGACAGGAAAACAAAGAATAGACTAATAAACATATAGACAGGCAACGGACAGACAAATAAACAAACTAAAGGCTAACAGACAGGCCTTGAAAAAACGGGAGGACAGCAGGCAATGGACAAACTGTTAAGAAAAGACGGATAGACAGACTGGAAGTGAATAAACAGATACACAAGCAGAAAGACAGATAGACAAACAGTCAGACAAAAAAAAAAAAACAAGCAGACAGACAGTCAGGCATTTGATAAACAGCCTGAAAGATGGACAGACAGACAGATACCTCAGCAATGTAAAAAACACATGTGGACAGAATGTGTACAAGCAGACGAGCTCACTTATGAACACAGATAAGGCAGCATGTCCAAATCTGCAGATGCCGCCATGTTGAAACGACATTCCAAGAAGGAGAGAGAGAACTCTCAAACTCAGACTCCTTCAAAACATAACAGCAAGTCTCAACTTGACGCCTCGTTCCATACAGTACACAGAAAGAAAAAACAGTGCAAGCGCTGCTCTTTGGTTTCCAAGCATTAGGAAAGCTCTGGTACACAGAGACAAGGCCTTCCATCACTTCACAGGTATGTTCACAGCCGTAAAGAGAGATCGTTCATCCAAAAACCATCATTTACTCACTGCTTTCTACCTAAAGAGTTATTAAACAGATACATTTTTTCATATTATGAATGAGAAAGGTCACCACAGCTGTCAAACTAGATTTACAGTGCCTTCTATATTATTTTCACACGGTTCCTCATACAAAACTATCATATGACTTTCAAAGAAGAGTGAAGAGAGTAAAAGGAAGTCTCCAGCGCAAGTGAATTTGAGAATATTCGAGTGACAGAGCTTTGACAAATTCTGGGTAGTGTCCACAGAGGCCCGAACTGTCAGCATTCAATGAAGCCAAAGCCACTCAGAGCTCTTAAATGAGTACAGATGTGCCACTACTGAAGAAAAGAAAGCCATCTGAGAACCACTGCAAATATAGAAGCAGCTATCTGAGCATTTCAGGAATTCTGTAAAAAACACTGCTTACAAGCCGGCCATTTACAGCGAACATACAGATCTAGTGCTTCCTCTGTTGTATATAGAGATATCAGATATTCATTTTTAGATTATCAGTCAACATTGGATGGCTGATTGCAGATTTTGTGTCAGTTTTACATGTACCACCAGCACTCTGAACACATAAACAATCGGTTTTCAATATACCAGCAATCTAGTGCATCTGTAGTTACTGACAATCTTTATCATTTGCACTCGCTGAGACAACAATACCCTGATCATTTCACATAGGCCTCTCTCATTTGCATTGTAACATGGTGCATTCAGCATGGCACATTACAATTTCTGTTTCAATTCAATTCAAATTGCCAAGATCCATTTTTTTTGTGCTAGACTGTGTTGATTTTAATCCAGCTGCGTCAAACTCTTTAATTCCAACCCTGCTTCAACACACATACCATGCAGTCTTCAAATAAGCCTGGAGGACTTGATTAGTTGGATCAGGTGTGATAAATTAGGCTTAAATCATAACTCTGCAGGGCTGTGTTTGACACCTGCTTCAATCGTTATCATACTATGCAATACAGACTTGTGGTGACATATCTGGACAAAGATATTACACTGCTTCCTGCATATCGTGTGACATTTTCAAAGAAAGTGGAATCAGTTTACACCAAAAAAGATGGATGTGAATCTGGCAATATTTTATCACGCTTGTTGTTGCAAATATCACAGTAGCTCAGAAATTAAATGTCCAGTAAGTGGTGGTAAAAGGTTAATACTCTTACTTTTGAAAATAATGGATCACCTACAATAAACCTAACCAAAAGCAGTTTCCGCATTGCAAGTGCAACACTGCACCGGGTGCACTACCAAGCAGGTTTACTATGTCAGAAAAGAGACGACCATGTAAACCAGGGGTGTCAAACTCAGTTCCTGGAGGGCCACAGCCCTGCACAGTTTAGTTGTAACCCTAATTAAACACACCTGATCCAGCTAATCAAGTCATAAAGGCTTATTTGAAGACTGCATAGTATGTATGTTGGACCACGGTTGGAACTAAACTATGCAGTGGTGTAAACAATAACATCATGCTCATTTTTGTACCTACAGACATACATAGATGTCCCATTGGACTGCTCGCGGTCGCCATCTTGGAGCAATCTACGTGACGTCATTCACAATATTTCACAATACTGTAGATTCGCAAAGAGCCGTTGAGCAGGATTGTGGCATCTTTTGAATATTTAGTAATTACGATGGTGAATGACGTCAAGTCAATACGGTTTCAATATGGCGGACGGCTTACATATCATGGCCCATTGAAACAAGTATATATAAAAATATCTGCGTATATATATCTATGCTTGTACCCATAGATAACTGCTGGTAGATTCCCCATTAGATCGCTCCAAGCATGCAGACATGTGCAACCTTGAATTATACAAGATTTCTGGGTATCAGTGTGTTCGTTAACATTCCACCTGGAAACAAAGATGCCATGATGCCAAACTCCCTTACGAAAGAGGAAAGCTGCCGTGTTTACAACTGTGACGATGAATGTTTATCAGGATCAACTAAACGCTGGATTTTCAAAAGTAAGTGAAATATTTACATTTTGCAGCACAGAATCTTTAAACTACGAGTCTGTTATTGTGGCAACATTTCCATGCCCCAAAACGAAACAAACTGTGACTCGTCGTTTTTTCAGCCACACGGGCGGGTATTGGCCAATGAACACTACCATGTATTCCAGACCTTCAGCCAGTCTGAACGTCTGGCTATGTGAGACTAAGCTAACTGTGATTTCTTATAGCACTTGCATATCATTGCTCTTTTGTTGATTTTGATTGCTTCCACTGTCCTCATTTAAGTTGCTTTGGATAAAAGCATCTGCTAAATGTCTAAATGTAAACGTGTTTTAAGGTCACAACGTGAAAATAAGCCTTTACTGATCACTAATTTGCTTGAGTAATCGTAATATGTGTGAGATGAAGTAGTTGTGGGCGTTTGACTGCCACTGATGTTCTTTTAATGTAAAACATGTAGATTTTTGAAGTTCTGGTAGAGGCACATAAAACGATTAACAGAAAGTGTAACTGGCCTTATTAATAGGTTAATAAGTGCAGATATGTGAGGGATTAAAACGTACTGCTCTCTTTGTAAACTAGGCAAATCTGATGGCAAGGAATGCCACTGTAAACACAAGCAGAGTAAGACACACTCACGCCACAAAAGACTATTGCCATTTACATTACACACATGCCAAATGACAGGCTGCACGCAAACACAGCACTCCCTTTAACACCTGACAATAATTCAGTCTCTGGTAAGTAAATACAGATTGATGCTCTTAAAGATCTCTGGCCTGTGAGCAGAGGGAGGACAGACAGAGAGCACTCTTTTATTCTTCTCCTGCTGGCACCGGTTCCAGCCGATCATCCGTTTATTTACCTCCGACACACGCTGAGCCGGTCTTTCTCACCATAGAGCACTGCCAGACATTGATCCACTGAGCCAGGCGAGACACACAGATGCCAGTGGACACAAAGACTTCTGACGGGGAGAAGGGGTGGGCAGGATGGCATGATTTCTGGCCTCTGAATGTAGACTAGTTGATAAATTTGCACACGGAAAAGGTAGATTCTGCATGTCTGGGTCAGAAACGGCATGTGTATTGCCAGAAGAAGAGGTAAGGTAGATAGTTATGAGTGATAACACATCAGACATCCAAATACTAGAACACAAAATCCTTTAAATAACAGGAAAAGCAATAATAGGACATAAATGATGCTCGTCTTCCATACAGATGCTCAACACATAAAATCCAACAAGCCATATCTATGAAGAGCTCAAAATCCACTTTCCCTAAGACTGGACTTTGATATGCAAAGCAAAATCAGAGTCATACTGATGGCTCAAGTGCATGCAAACGTGATCAGCTGTCCGTTTACACACTGCATTGAGAATAATTAGCATTTGTGTCACACTCCTACACAGCAACATTGTAAATGCATGTGTAAGTCACATCTAGCGGGAATGTCCTGTATCTCAGTATTACGACACTGCTGTTTTGTGCTTGCTAATAGCAGGGATGATGGCGCACATTACTCATGCTTTCATGACTTAAAGAGGAACATCATTGTGTTTATATTGCAAAAAAACTGACAGATTGGTTATTTCATAAGGGAGTGATTCCTTGAGCTACTTTTGTTGAAAGCCAACAGAAATGCATGAGTTTAAAAAGAAGTAATGCACTTGCAACCAAGAAAACGGGGGCTTTAGCTTATAATAACCGTAATTGTGCAAATGACCAAAACAGCATTTTTTTGACCATTGTCTACAAAAATAGGTTGCACAAGTATATGTGTAGTAATAGCCAACAATACACTGATTGCTGATTTTTCTTCTATGCCAAAAATCATTAAGGTATTAAGTAAAGATCATGTTCCATTAAGATATTTTGTACATTCTCTATTTTTTTTTTTTTTAAGGATAACAGGTTAAGTGCAGTCAACCTTAGCCTTTGGACAACTTCCTCCATAGTGTGACAACATGCCCCGCTATAGACAGCACATTGCTATACAGCTTTTAATTATCTTTTTTTTCCCCAGCGAAATGTACAGTTGAGACTTTAATGTTTGCGTGTACGCAGAAAGCGAGTCAAAACCTGAGCGATATCAGTGAAGTAAAAAAGTGTGACAACTAGCCCCGGTGGGTCTCGTCTACAAATAAAGCCTCTCCTCCGTGGTTTTCGCTTACCTGAGCAGACTGGAAAGCGGGTGTGAAGAGCTATGCCCGCCGCTCCCGATATTCCCGGTCGATCCAGAACCTCCGGCGGCGGCCGACCCGGCCGACTGTCTCTTCCCGGACAGGAGCTTCTCAACGGCGGCCAGATTCCCAGTGCGCGCCGCCTCCAGCAGTTCCTGCTCCTTCCCCATCTCACAGCGAGCAGGAGGAGCGGCGCAGAGACGATCACACGGCCACACGAACCCACTGCACGCCTCTCCAACGCCGCAACACGCATCCACGCGCCGCACGACGCGCTCTCTTCCCGCTCCGGTGCGCTCGGTCCAGCAGCGGCGGCTGTGTCACTGTTCTTCCCGCTCCAAGCGCAGCCGCTCCGGGGAAACTTCTCTCCCTGCGCCGCACAAACTTCCTCTGGCACGGATCGACACGTCACTTCCTCGACGGGTGCGCTCCTTGGTGACGTCGCGTTGGCTCCGAATTATGCACAATCATTTAATTACACTAATGATGGTGGAACAGCATTTAGGGAATTGAAATCGATGCTTTTCATTCTGTGAAGCCCTCGTCTGATCACTCATCCTTCCATCCTGATATTAGTGGAAGAAGAAACCGTGACGCTTTATCAAGGATTTATGGAAAATAGCTTCAGTTGAGAAATTATCAGCAGTCTCTTATTAAAGTGAATCATTTTGAACAATGGCAGGACAGATAGATGGGCATTAGGCTAACAGGCTTAATCTGGTTGCGTTATGTACAAGTACAGTATTTTGGTTTTATAGGCCCATTTTTTTTTTATTTCTAATTTTGCAATTAAGCCATATTTTTGAGGATTGTAATGTTATATTGCTGTTGGGTTATAAATGTGTACCTTAGCCATATCAGGCTTCAGGGATCAGAAGATATTAAGTTTTGATTGATTTTGATGAATTTAGGGGATGCTAGAGAAACAAGTCTGACTAATCATTGAATCACCAACATAAAGATTTTGCAGCAGAATTGGAACGAAACAGGATAAAATATATGAATTAATTTTTGCCAGAATTTGCTGACTGCCCTTATTTTTGGATTGATTTTAAGCAAATACTATATATTTATTTAAAGGAACTTTAATTTAAGTAAATTATATATATATATATATTTAGGCATACGTATATGTATACATTTATTATATAAATTCATTGTAAATAAATTAGCAGCAGAGACAAAAATTATAGTGTCTTAAAACGAAAATACACACAAAAATAGATTATTTGGGTGGAATGAATGATCTATGGCCTAGTTAATATAGAAAACTATAATAATGGGCTATCAGTGTTTAAAAATACATTTCTGTTATTAAATTAATCTAAATAATTCTATTTGAAGTCTTCAATGTGCATTTTCTACTCAATAAATACTAAAATTTCTGAAATGCAATGTTCCAACATTTTAAAAATGTCTGTTTTTAAATGTAAAAAAATAAAAAAAAAACATTAAACCCCTGCTGGAGTAAAACAGACAAACCACAGACTAAGTTTATGCCTTTAAAACGAACAAATAAAAAAAACGTGTATTTTAAAAAGCAGGTGCGAATTCGTGGAAGTAATATATTTAAACAATTAGACAAATAGTTACTAGGATTTGAATCCGTTTGAATGGATGATTCGTCTCTGTGTGTGTGTTATTATGTAGCAAAGAGCGCCACCCAATGCTTGAGTAAGTGGGTGAGATTAATTTGTGGTTGTGGACTCTTATTTTGAAATCGACCGGATGTTCTGAATGCAGTCCGTAGATGAGTAGTTTGAGGAAGACGCTCCTTTGATTCCGTGTTTTTATAAACTGTTACTCTGCTGTAGGTCTGAGGTAGGTCATTAGTCAAAGTGAGTGTTTATGTGTGTTTGCACTGTTTGTTTGCACAATAAGCGGCCTTTTATCGAACGTATTGTTTGCAATTCAGACCCAATCAAATGTAACGTTAAATCTATGCACAAACCTGCCATGATTATTATCACGTTTTCTAGTACAATGTAAATATCATATTATGTGAGTAAATATAGTAATGAGAGCCTAACTTTAAGTGGGTATATTTTGAACAAATTATTAATACTAAGTCAGTACCGTATATACAATTAAAACAGGCCTAATTAAAAAAAGAAAAGAAAGAATTTTACAATTGGTTGGGCCTATTTTTAATATTCCACATATTAAAAGTTGTACAATTGTTATAAAATGTTAATTCCACAAACGGAGCCATGTGCAATGACTTTTAGCATGATGTCATGCAGTTAAATTGATTAATAAATTTATAAGGTTAGTTTATATATATATATATATAGAGAGAGAGAGAATTATTTTTCTTTTTTTAGACATAAGCCTTGTGCAATGTAAAGGGCATGAGTTATAACTATAATCTAAGTTTATAATTAGAAACACCTGTGGATAAATGCAGTAGATTTTGTCTTGTCAACATAAGAACATTATAGTACAGTGCAATTGAACTGTATAGTGAAGAATAGAATACATAATGAAGTCTTGGGTATAGTATGCATTATAGGCAAGTTTTTATATTTAAAAAAAACTAAGCGAGTGTGTTTCGTATTCTTTATTTAATTTACCTCATTTCAGCCCAAGCATGGCGGACCCGGCCCGTGTGAAACCTGATGCAGGGTTCCGCGAGGTGAGCGCACCTGCAGAGAGACCCAAACAGAGCCAGGGGTCCGGGCACACTCCGGGGGGCAGTGGTAAAGCCTCTGAACCCACTGCTACCAAAGAGGAGGGCAAAGCCGTGAGTCAGTTTGTTAATCGCACAACCTATTGATTTGATAGAAATGTATTTATTCACGATTGATCTGCTTGTGCTTCAGAGATCTGCTGAAGATGCTGCTGCTGGTGAAGAAGAGGAAGAGGGATCTTCCTCTCTTCATCCTCCTGCTGCTAAAAAACTGAAAGTGGAGCATGACAAGAAGAAGGAGAAACGCCATAAAGTTGATGAAGATGAAATACAAAAGATGCAGTAAGCTTTATTTGATATGATACTTCTTGTTCCAGTGTGTGAGTTATTCTGTATTAAGATGCAAAACTGCTCATTTTATTCTCTCAGAGTTTTAGTATCATCATTTTCTGAAGAGCAGCTGAATCGCTATGAGATGTACAGACGCGCCGCTTTCCCAAAGGCAGCTATTAAAAGAGTAAGCCGTTCCTGTTCAGATGCTTCCAAATTATTCTGATGGGAACCCTGTAAACATATACGTGTCACGCTTTGTGTTTGAAACATGAAAATAAAGGTTTGAAATTGATTTGTGTTTTCCAGCTGATTCAGTCCATCACAGGATCTTCTGTCTCACAGAATGTGGTCATCGCCATGTCAGGAATTGCGAAGGTGTTTGCTGGAGAGATTGTTGAGGAAGGTATGTAAGACACTAAAATACGATTCGTGTAGCTCATTAATTGTGTCCTTGAATGTTTTTTTTTTTTTTCCCTCTCTCTTTTCTCTTCAGCTCTCGACGTGTGTGAGAAGTGGGGAGACACACCACCTCTGCAGCCCAAACACATGAGAGAAGCCGTCCGGAGACTGAAGAGCCGAGAGCAAATTCCCAACACCAAACACAAAAAAATCCTCTTCCACTGAGCTCCAGTCTCTCTCTCTATTTCAAAAGACTGTTAGTATTTTTGCGGGGGGTAATGGACACATCCATGCCTCTTTTGGGAACGCACTGTTGTTATCTTTGGTAGAGGATGTGGTATATCTCTTGTTTTGTCCACAGTCTGTCCTTTGGAGCAACTTTTAGGATGATAGATATTGTACAATTCCTAGCTGTCACTCAAAAGTAAGTATGCCATTGAAATGTCTGTTGACTCATTTTTTAAAATATTTTGTAATATTTGTTTTATTTTAAGAGCTGCGTATATGTGCAGTGATGTTTTGTGTATGGAAATGATTTAAAAAAGTCATCTTAGGAGGTAAAGCAGAAAAAAATAAATATTTTGATGAAACCTAGTTTTCTTTACTATGAGACAAGACAGTCATAACAAAGCTTGACTAACAGATTATATTCATGTTTCACTGGGAATCCCAAACATACTACAATGATATTGATACTACTATGACTAACAATATTCATACTGATCTCATGACCTGTCTGTCTACTACATCCGACTATTGTTGCTTATCTTACTGTGAGACACCATGCAGTATTTATTATAAATGACTTATCTGTACAATATTATTGTTATGTTGTATTCAGGTGTCCTTGTAATCTTTCATCAAAATAACTACCCAAGCTTATCCAAAAAAATTATATATACAGTGTTGGGGAAAGTTACTTTTAAAAGTAATGCATTGCAATATTGCGTTACTACCCCTGTTCGGACACCTCACCTGTCCAAGATACCTTGAAGTACCTATCTGAGAGATAAGACTCAAACTTCTGGAGTGCAGTTCCTGAGATGTCCTTTGCCAGTAGGGTTGACAGGTGGATCTGGGCTTAATCATGTCAAAAGCAGTGCACAGATCCAGCAAGATAAGTATAGAAGATTTGGAGTCCACTTGGATGGATTGAGGGATATTTTCTCGTCAGTTTTATAAGAAAACAAACATTTATTCAATACGGTGGCTAAATGAACACAAAATAAAGCATCCACAGGTGTTGACATTTACCAAGAGCATAACAAGAGATAACAAGCAATTCTAGGCACGTGATGGGAGAAACCAAGCTTTTTCGAAGCATTGAACCAACCGCTTTGAAAAATAATTCAATATTTCGCACTTGAAACAGCACATGCTGGCAACACCAAATGCTGGTGAAAACATGGCAAAAGTAGCTAATAAAACATCACTATGTTGATCATTTCTCAGTTTAGAAAGTGCAACTGACACAAAAAACTAAATATTCAACTTTAAAACATTTTATTGATCATCATTGGTCTTGACATATTTTCACACAGTTATGGTTCACAGAACCAACACAATATTAGTTTTGTTTTAATGTTTTGTAATGTTTTCCAGGACTTTAATGGTGAAAGAAATGTGAAATTACATTAGAATATCGTAATGAAGAGATCAGTCATCAAACTAAAACCTTGGATTTTATCTAAAGCAGGTCGAAGGGGCATGAGCAGTGCTGAACATTTCTCATTCAATAACCTAAAGACATCAGATATAACCAAGCACAACTCCATTCAACAATTTAAATCCTGATAATCATACAATCTTACACTGTATCTGCTGCTCAAAACATTCGGCTCTGAGACAAACCACATATCCGACCTTACTCTCCATAAAACAACGGCAAATGCAGTTGTATCAGGTGTTCATCCGATCCACGTTTATGCAAAGAAATGCTTACATATATGATTTTTTGCTAAAATTCCTATGATTAAATCGGATAATTGCTAATAGCAATATTAACCCCGATGGCAGCGCAGATCAATTAGTGAGTCTGATGAGACGTCATATTGAAATTTCTGGAAAATCTAAGCACAGGTTGAGATATTGAGAACAATGAAATTAGCATGTATGTAAAGGGCATTTCCATTTCGTACAAATATATCGCACAACATTAACGAGATTAACTTTCACTCAGAGATGAGCAGACCAATCGTTCTGTTCTTGAGAAAAGATCAACCAAACTGACACCTTCATGTGTAACAAACAAAACATTCATCGTTCTGGACAGATCATTGGATTCAACGGCACACACAGAAATAGAAGTAAATTCAGTACCAACTACACAGCTAAAAACAATCAATACAGTTAGTAAAATCAGGTCAATATGCTCACAGGCAATACTCATCAACGCTACTGTAACAATAACCCATAAATAAAATTCAAATCAAACAAATATAAAATAAACAGTCAGTGACCATGATGATGTCGCACTTGTGAAATATTTCAAGTAAAGTCATGCATAAAACACCAACAAATGTTTTTTTTTCTCTTTCATGCAGTGAATGAAGTTATTTTTGATCGTAGGAATAATATTTCCATTTCTACCATCTACAGAAAAGTCTTTACAGTTTACACTATTGTAACCAGTAGTTTTCCAAAGGTCTCCGGAAGACAGAAATATCTTGATACACTAACAGAGACTGTTGAGTGTATGTGAATGCTACACATTGCACTGAAAGCTGAAGCAAAGAGAGACACGACGACGCTGGAACTCCACAGAAACAGAAAAATGTGCCATATTTAAAATAGCCAGTCTTTTTCTGATAAATCAATCCAAACGTCTGAAGACAGAGCGATGGGAACAGACCTAGAGGAGCCACATTTATTTGGCTGTTTTCTACAAACACACAAACCATCATGCCTCATAACACTAATTTACCACAAAAACAAGTCTTGTGATAGTCCTAAACCTTACAGTACACACCAGAAATGTGTCAAAATGCTGTAGCACCTGTAGTTCCATTAGGTTTTGTGTATAGGACAGCACACAGAAACACTTTCTCCTCATCCTTTCTTTACAACTCTTAGTTAAAACATTTTAAAAAAGGGGGCAGAAAGGACAATTTTGTAAATAATAATAAAAACTGAAATGCACCATCCTTAAAAACCAAAAACAATTAAAAAAAAAACATTCCATCTATATTTATTATTATATCCCAGTTTACAATGTAGTAAATCTGGATAGAATGTGTTACATTGACAAGTAAGCATTTTAACACTGAATAAAGGCGACTTCCCATCTGAAGTCCGTGTGCACCAAAACATTTGACCACCAGCATTGGCACTACTGTTTCTCTATGATCACTTGAACCATGATCCTACACTAGAGGAAATGGACGGCATCGAAGGACGTATAATGAGTGCAATGACTCAGAGGATGTGTTGGTTAACAGAAGTACCATCTTTTGTACACTGAACCTCAGATAACAACTGTGATATATACAGTGCATTTAAGTCAAAGTGCTTTTGTTTCAGCTCCTTTTATGAATAACACACACACACATCATCTGTACTTTATGCATTGAATAGCAGCCGATAAGAAACTCAGTACTCGAGTTAAATCCACAGCTCTGTTCCTAAACCTAGCAAACTGTAAGTCAGTCCTTCTGAAATATAGGAGTATCTCTGAGAGTGACATGATTTGCTGAGTACCTGTTGTGTCAAGAACATGTCTTAATATGATCTGTCAGGGCTGGTAATTGATTCAGATTTTACAAATCGTTTAGATTCTGATTCACATGCTCTAGATTTGATTCGAGTTATTATACACTGATTCATTTGGACATGCACATATTTTCATATGTCTTGAGAAAACAATCTTAACCAATGCTGTGAACTTTCAGTTGAGAAATTACTATAAAATGTAAACTATTAAAAGTAAAAAATTAACAACAGTCCAAATTCACTTGCCTTTTTTTCAATATAACAATCAACACTCAAATAAAAACTGTTGTACACATAAATATAAATTAAAGAAGGAAATTGTACCAACTTTTTAAAATGATATGCTTATATTAATACTCCAGTTATATATACACTACCAGTCAAAACATTGGTAACAGTAAGATTTGTAATATTTTTTAAAGATGTTTCTTATGTTCATCAAGGCTGCATTCATTTGATCAGAAATACAGGAAAAATTTAATATTGTGAAATTTTATTGATGTAAAATAACAATTTTCTATTTTGATATACATTAAAATCTAATTTATTTCTGTGATGCAAAAGCTGAAATTTCAGCATCATTACTCCAGTCTTCAGTGTCACCTTCAGAAATAATTCTAATATGCTGATTTATTATCAGTGCTGGAAACGGTTGAAAAAAATGCTGTTCTTTATAACTTTTTATTCATCAAAGAATCCTGAAAAAAAGTATTTCAGTTTCCAAAAAAAATATAATACACAACTTTGCCAACATTGATAATTCTAATAATAAATCAGATATTTCTGACACTTTAGACTGGTGTAATGACTGATGGAAATTCAGCTTTGCATCACAGAAATACATTATATTTTAAAGTATATTAAAATAGAAACCCATTATTTTAAATGGTAAAAGTATTTCACAATATTACTTTTTCTCCTGTATTTTTGATCAAATAAATGAAGCCTCGATGAACATAAGAAACGTCTTTAAAAAATATTACAAATCTTTTGACAGGTAGTGCATGCATACACACACACATATATATATTTTATATATATATATATATATATATATATATCTCCATGCAGTAGCGCTAGGACGATACATCAATGCAGAACTGATTCTGAGATTTTCTGAACACATTCCTCTGAAATCGCACTAATCTAGTTTTTATCCGCACACATGAAGAAGTGTGAAGTGAGTGAAAAGTGAAAGTAAAGTGACTTGTGTATGGTGACCCATACTTGGAATTTGTGCTCTGCGTTTAACCCATCCAAGTGCACACACAGAGCAGTGAGAAGTGAACACCACACCGTGAACACACACCCGGAGCAGTGGGCAGTCCGGGGAGCAGTTGGGGGAACGGTACCTTGCTCAAGGGTCTCACCTCAGTCGTGGTATTGAAGGTGGAGAGAGTGCTGGATATTCACTAACAACACCCAGAAGAGTACTGAAGAGCCAAGTCTATAATTTCACCTCTTCTCAGAATGCTTTTATGAAGCGACATTAATGTAAACACATTATTATTTTAGATTCAAGTCTGTGTACGTGATTGGAAACAAGCAGTGTATGGCTGTTTTTAGGTAAAGCACGCAGAGCCATCTAATGTTCAAAAACAAGCTCAGAATCAATTCCAGAGAAACCACGAAGCATTCAGAAAATGTTAGAATCGATACTGAATCATTTCTCCATTCGCGATTCATCAATGTATCATGCAGTGTATATACACATATATATATATATATATACACAAATATGTCCAAATTCATGCCATAACTAGTAGTAAAGAGGAAGAGATGATTGGATCACGAACGCTTGAATTGAGACACTGATAAAATTAAAGCATGTCAAACACTGTTTGTTGTTTGCATTTTTTGATAAAACGTATAGAATTTGAAAGTTAAGACTTTCAAACTAAAAATGAAAGATTACTGGAGGCACGCGACTAATAATATTAGGTGTAAGTTTTAACTTTAACGGAATATTGAAGACTTCTTGGTTAATTAAACTGATAATATCAACCCAGTCCTACTGTCTCGTGAGCTCTCTAGTTTCTAGAACAGAGCTTGTATCTACCAGCGCTACAGAGCCGTGGTACCAAACAACACTCAGAAACATCTACAAAACCTAAAAGCTGTACACAGTCCTTTTGTGAGACTTAAAATGACTAATGTGCAAGAAGCATGCTGACCAGAAGTAAAGAGATGATCCGGAGTGCAGCGAAGAGGGTCTGCGGCAGTGAGTCATCCGTTTCACTGACTTGATTCAGTCCTGGGAACTTGGTGAACCGGCGTAGTGCAGTCACATACAGAGAAACGTCAATACAGGAAGACTCATGGAGGAAGCACACAGAGACTGAAGAGAACTAGATGGCATGTGATTTCACACTCAAAGGTACAGAAAGGGATGGAAAAGAACTTGGAGTCAGCAGAGGCAAACCTCTTCTTCTTCTGGTTTATCTAGGACATTTTTTTCTAGTGCCTCATTTGGCCTCAAGTCTGGTTTCTTTCCCTTTGTACATCATAAGGTGAAGGAGGGGTTGTGTTTCCTTACTTCCTGTAGCAGGCGCTCTCGGTCAGACAGAGCTTTCTCTAGATCTGACTGGACATCAGCGAGTCTGGACTCCAGAGACTGAACCAACAGAGAAACAGAAACAGAAGAGATTCAGAACTGAAACACAAAAACACTCTTTTGAAACACACTGTAAAGCCCTATTCAGCCGGGACTAGTTTTTTCGTAAATTTGCATTTCACGTCTGTGTTTTTCTCACATAACCTCTAATAATTACAAAGCAAACTACCTACTGCTTCTCGTCAAACTCAGTGAACCCAGGAAAGAAATTAAAAATAATAATAACAAAATCAAGAACCAAATCACGTAAACTGTTAAGAATGGCTACTGTAATATCAGCATCAGGTAAGATTACTCTTGTAATGTTCATTTCTGCACGCAACTACATAATGTGTTAATTACATATGTATCTTTATGAAAATTGATCATGGTTTTACTACAGAAAAAAAAAAACTGAATTAACCACATATTAACCATGGTTTTGCATGGCTATATTAGGTTATATTAATGATACTAAATCTGAATGATTATATGCAATGCATGCATACAGAGCAAGTGATCTCTTAAACATTCAGATGTACAAAACAGACCATCCTGCCTCTGTAATAAACACAGAGATGCTAGTACCGTCTGAACTGGTACAGGAAAATCACAGACGTCAGGTGATAAGGTCTGAAACTCAAACGTAGTTTAGATAACTAGTATCGTCCGAATAGGACTTAAGAGACAATTTTAGAGCAGTTGTAGCAATACACCTTCAGCCATAAATAATAAAAGACATTTAGGCTTCAGACATGTAATTAAGATATCGAATGCCACTGTTGACATTTGAGAGTCTTCTCTTGCCCTCGAAACGAATTGTAGCACTGGAAAATTACAATTACTCGACATCCCATAGGCTTTTTTTTCTATGAAAAGGACACACATACAAAAGCTCTAAAAACGTATGGAAGCCCATTCTGGCCACATAAAAAGTCAGGCTTTGAAAAATCGTATTTATGGCATAAAAAGCACAATTATGAATAATTATATATTTGATAAATGATGAGATAGTAAGTCAATTATGAGATAAAAAATCCAAACCGAGACATCAAGTCATAATTACAGAATGAAATATTTTCAATGAAAAAGTAAAAAGAGAAATGAAAGTCAAAATTATGAGATAAGTCATTATTATTACATGTTGGCACTGACGGAAAAAAAGAGACATTGAAATTAATAACAAACATAATTATGTCAAAAAAGTAGAAATTGATATGATAAAGTTGACATAAAACGTTCAAATCACAAGTTATAAAGTCAATTATTACAAAAACTCATAATGACAATTTTAGTTTTATTTTGTCATAATTATCTTTTGTCTTTTTTTATCAGTGTGGACTTGCGATCTCATAATTTTTTTATTTTATTTACTTTTAATTTCAAGTTTTATCTCTGAATTTTTGACCTAATCATAATTTTTATTATTAAAAAGCGCTTATTTGCGCTTGTGTATAATTAAAGATGGCTCACCAAGATGCATCACACTAGGTTTGATGCCAACAACATCAAAAGTCATTCTTTCATATTTCTATGTCCAACCTGACATCAGATGTACAAATGAATTGAGAGTTAAAATGAGATACAATAGTGACAGATGCTCCGTTTAACATCTCAAACCAAACTCAAACAGGCCAAACACATAAATAATGCTACATTACATTGTGTACAATAATTTTCTAATATATGATACCTTGTTTTGCTCCTCAGCTCTAAAGCAGGACAGGCCAGCTCTATCGCTGTCCCCTTCAGTCTCGATCCCTGATTGGCTCTGTGCAGCTGCATGCGTAAAAGTGAAACAGAGGAAGCAAACGTTAGTTTAACAGGTGACAGCACAGATATCCTGTAATCTGAGCAGCTGCTGTAACCCAAACCCAAAGGACTCACGTCTCAAGCTGAGGACTCCATCATCCAAACGCTCCAGCACAATACCGTCCAGAGAGAAGAGCACAGGAACTGGTTGAGGGGCGGTTGGGTAGACACGAGGAGCATCGTCCTGTCAGAAACAGAGAAAACAGGACAGAAAACCCTCAAAATGTTGAAGCTTGTCTGATCAGCTGGTAATCTATCAAAGGGAATGCCTAGACTTCCATTAGCTCTGATTATGGGCATCATTTGACCCTCATTCTCACCTTTAGTGTAATAGCAGTGTCCCGGAACCACAGTCTCATTGGCTGGGGATCTGCGCTGAGCTCATCCTCCAGGAAGGGTCCCAGCGTGTTTAAGGTAGAAGCCAGGAGCTCTGCTTTGCACCCTGTCAAGCACATTTCCATGAAACCCATGCTCTCAGACAGAGGACAGTGTCTGCCCGCACGCGGCCCCAACTCCATCCTGAGGGCCACTGCTGGGGCACAGGAAAGAGACCGGGGCCCGGGAGACAGAGGAGCACTTGGGGAGGAAGAACCAGCTGTTGTGAGAAAAAATAAATAAATAAATCTTAAATAAGTGCCATACTGCATGATGTTAACATCATTTTGAGGATCAGTTTCCATAGAAATGAAGAGTGTGAAGGAAGTAATTATATGGGTTGGTTGCAAAGACAGATTAACACATGGTTGGAGGAGCAGATTGCATGCTTTGAGTCGTGAATAATTAGTGGTCGGAGATGCACAAGTTCCTGACTTCATATCCAGGGAGTGAAAAGGCACATACCATAAGTACTATGGGTGCATCATCTGATCTCCACCTAAACACAAATATCCAGTTTCCTGTTCACTGCAGAGCATCTAATGATGGAATGCTGAACTATTCCTTTAACTGGGTGATCTTATGAAGCAGATGTCCCCAGTATACTACATTTTTAGAAGTTTGTATGAACGTATTTGTATGTACAATCTGCTTATGCCCAACTGATGGTTAAGTTAAAAGGTGGACCTTTATGCTTTCTTCATTTCTAATCATATGTTTCTGTATGAATCATATTGTACAAATTCATACAAAATCACCACCTTGTAAAATAGTTGTTTTCCCATGTGATCAGGTTGGATGCACCTGTAAACCAAAGAAACTGAAGCCTTCTGGTTTGTGTCATCTTGCATGTACGTTTGTCAACTTTCGAACATTAGCACCAGGCCATTCAAACACTGAGAGTCAGTTGTGGTGCTCAGTGAAAGTGATCACCAATAGTATCTTGTAAATGTTTGGTCATGAGATTCATGTAAACAGTTATTGTAAACAGACAGGACAAAAAGTAGTATGTCCACAATAAATAAATAAATAAATAATAATAATAATAATAATTGAGCCCTGAAGTATAGAGTCTAAATAGCATATTAGCAATATTTTTGCATTCACATTTGTGACCCTGGACCACAAAAAGGGTCATTTTGTTTTTGTTTTTTTATTGAGATTTATACATGATTTGAATCAAGCTGAATAAATAGGCTTTCCATTTATGTATGGTTTGTTAGGATAGACACAACTATTTTAATATCTGGAATTTGATGGTGCAAAAATATCTAAATATTAAGAAAATCACTTTTAAAGTTCTCCAAATAATGTTCCTAGCAATACATATTACTAATCAAAAACTTTTGACAAAAACACCTGAAAAATCTTCATGGAACGTGATCTTAAAATTTATCTTAATTTTTGGCAAAAAAATTAACACATGCAGTGTATTTTTGGCTATTGCTACAAATATACATGTGCAACTAAGACTAATTTATGTTCACAGTTAGCATCCTAACCCTGTGTCAGTGCCAGTCCTGCCAGCAGGTCTGTGACTTTATGGTTGCCATGTTGTTTAGGCACAAGGTCTTGGGCTTCCAGCGCCACCACGATATCTTCACCACGCATCTCCATCAGGCACCCCATTCGACTCAGACACAAAACTAACACAGACACCTGAGGGGAAAAAAATGTTTATTAAAAATCACACAACCAACTACGATCAAAGTAAATGCTGTTGATCAATCCTGACAGCAGTGTCAACATACATTTTCTGATGATCTTCCATGCAGGGGACACGTGGCAGGTGTGCTACAGATATACAACTCACCATATCTTGAGCAATGTCTTCAGTGCTCTGGGACAGGGAGCTGCTGAGGTCTGCTGATGACCCGCCTTCTGTTCCTAGAGCTGGACTAACACAGCTGCCCGAGACCCTCGTACCATTAGGACGCAAAGACTCCACACCAGACTCTGAATCACAACAACACAAACACACGTGACTTAGACCCTGACAGTTATAGTTATAGCTTTTAAAATAAAAGTGCAGGTGCTGTACCAGAGTCCATGAGGATGACAAAGTTTTCACTGATGTCGCTATCAATGGACAAGCCATCGTCCGCCAGACTACTTTCTAAAATGGCACTGTCACAGGAATTTTGGGAAGGTGACTGTTTCATGGACTGAAGCCGCAGGCTGCCCATTATAGAGGGACTGGACTCTTCTGGCCGCGCACTTTGCTCCCTACAGAAGTCATTACAACACTTCAGTTGAATTACAAGTCATTAACCACAATGTTAGGAAGAGTAGAGGAGAGGAAGAGTAAATGATCAAACATAGCTATTAATTGTTATTAAATGACTTATCTTCATGTAATTCCAAACCCATAAAACTAATAATTTTGAAAACACAAAAAGGATATTTGTAATGAAACTTGAGAGACTTCTCTCCCTCCATTGAAAGTCAAAGCACCAGACATCTCGAAACACTCATAAAGACCTAGAAGTTTATATGGATTACATTTATGATGCATTAAAATTGTGGTGTAATGGACTTTGAATGGAGGGACAGAAATCTATTGGGTTTCTTTAAAAAATATCTTCATTTTTGTTTTTTTAAGACAAATAAAAGTTTTATAGATTCATAAGAACATAGGAGTGAGTAAACAATAGCATTTTCATTTTAAGTTCACTCTCTTTTTCTCTTTAAGGGTTAATAACATGTCAAAACTGAACAAATTTACAAATTTGTCACTAACAGTATCAAATACAGCCCAGCATGTCTTACTAAATATAGACATTCACTAGAATAGCCACAAGCAACGTCAGCTCTTTTCAATTATGTACTGTGTGCACTGCATGTGAGCTCATCTAAAAGACGACCTGATACTCAGAAACAAAAAATACATTGTTTCGAGCTTAACCACAAATTAACTGGCTCTGATCATGCGATAACTTCTAGGATGGAGTCAACAATAGGCAAGTGATAGAACTTTTTTTTAAATTAGCAACTGAAAGAGTTCATCAGCAGTCCAAGGAGATAAAATATGGTGGTAAAATTACCATTTTAAGTCACTGCAAGATATACCAGATTTGCCATATCAATGCAATCCATATCAAAGCTCTTACTTGTTTTGAGTAGTGAAGAGTTTAGTCATGCCAGATCCTCGGCTCAGGATGCTGAAGGCATCTTTCGTGATGGACAGCGCACCCTTGGTGAGATCCAGGGAGGCGCTGAGGGCGTCTTTGGTGACACCTTTGGTGGCACTCAGGGCACTGGACAGCTCCCCTTCCAAGCTGAAAGTGGAGCTATGACGGGACAGTAATGCAGGATTCCCTGGAGAAAGTGGAGGAGACGAGGAAGTAACGGCGGCCTGAGCTTCACCATCCTGCCCCGTTGGTCCATCCACTCCTTCTTCAACAGCTTCGCAAGCCTCCTCTACTGAGCCCTCCTGCTCGGCATCATCATCTTGACCCTCATTCCCTGCTGTCCCGCTGTCCTCCAGCAGGCCAGGCTCACCAGTGTGGTGGGATGGCGACAAGTCAGAGTCGGTCAAGCTAGGACTGTCCGTTTCCTCAGGAGAATGGGCTTCTTCTACTGGCTCGGTTGTTGCAGGAGGAAGCAGTAGAGCAAGCTCTATCGCCTCCATTAGCATTGAGACACAAACCGAAGGGGGATCTGATGCTTTATGTTCAGGTTGTCCCAAGCCCTGGACGTCCTTGGTCAAATCTCCAGCTAGTCGGGCAAGGTAGTCCTTCATCCTCAAAAGAGCTACAAACTGGTAATGGTTGAGCCACATTTTGACAGGAGTGATGGATTGGGCTAAGATATGAATGGAGGCCATGAGAGAGTTGACTAGATCTTCGGTTTGGTGGACTTCACTAGATATGACGTTATTTACACCCTGCATTGAGTCTATGAGGGGTTGTTTGGTAGAACTGGCATCTATACTCGAGTCCTTTTTGAAGGCAGAAGGGCGGCACATCCACAAGGTCATGGCAAAGGGCTCAACAAAGGGAAGTGCTTTCCCTCTGAGCCCCCGACGAGCCCCCTCAAATCCAAGAGTCACTCGTGACAGACTAACTGACCAGACGTCCTGAGAGCGAGAGGGGCTTTTGTGCGCTAGCGACAGGGACTCGTTCTCCAGACAGCGTTGAAGGAATGCAGACGGCAGGGGATGGAGGATGCTCTGATCGCGAGGGAAAGGTTGGCTTGACTTGGGATGGAAGAAAGGGCAGGCGGAGAAGCTGCTGTAGGTGCTGCTGAGGTCCGAATGGGAACCGTGAGGAGCGTGGCGTGTGTTGCTGAGGACGATCTGAGGAAGGCTGATGCTCAGGGACTGGGGGCGGTCTGGGTGATCCAAGATGGAGGATTCCAGAGGAATGATGAGCTGAAGAGAAATAAGTTTCAGCTAAAACAGATGTTTTCGAAAAAGAGCAAAGATATCTGTTTTAGATAGAGATAGGGTTTTTGTTGTTGTTGTTTTTGTTTTCGAGGCTTTAGGTATAAATCATGTTACTGAACCAACTTTTTAAAGGGCCAATTAAAGGGTCATATGATGAAAAAAAGAAAAGAAAAACTGCAGTGCTTTACAACTATAGGACAGGGAGAGCTAAATAAACTTATCATTGCATCTAAATCAACAACATGCTTATTAGATCCTGTACTCACTAAATTACTGAAAGAGCTGTTACCGAAGAACAGAAGAACCGCTTCTCAATATTATTAACTCATCGTTATCTTTAGGTCATGTCCCAAAACCATTCAAGCTGGCAGTTATTAAGTCTCCTATTAAGAAACCACAACTAGATCCTAGTGAACTAGCAAATTACAGGTCCTCTGCTATTCTCTATAATACATGTTGCCCCTTGGTAATATTATTAGAAAATACGGGATTAATTTTCACTGCTATGTGGGCGATACTCAACTATATATCTCAACAAGACCAGATGAAATTTCTAAATTATCTAAGCTAACAGAGTGTGTAAAAAATTGGATTGAATTAAAAGATTGGATGACCAATAATTTTCTCCTATTAAACTCAGAAAAGACAGAGATATTACTTATTGGACCACAAAACTGTACACAGAATCTCTTGGATTACAATTTGCAGCTAGACGGATGTACTGTTACTTTCTCTACAGTCAAAAATCATAATAGACAGCAACTTGTCTTTTGAAAATCATATTTCCCATGTTACAAAAACTAAGCTACGAAACATGTTACCTGTTTCTGATGCAGAAAAGCTAATTCATGCATTCATAACCTCTAGACTGGATTATTGTAATGCACTGCTAGCTGGTTGTCCTGCATCTTCAATAAACAAGCTACAAATAGTCCAAAATGCTGCTGCTAGAGTCCTTACCAGGTCAAGAAAATATGATCATATTACTCCAATTTTAAAGTCTCTGCACTGGCTACATATTAAGTTCCATATCAGTTACAAAATATTATTACTCACCTATAAGGCCCTTAATGGTTTAGCTCCTGCATACCTAACTAGTCTCCTACCACGCCACAATCTAACAAGGTCTCTAAGGTCACAGAACTCTGGACTTTTGATAGTACTTAGGATAGCAAAATCCACTAAAGGAGATAGAGCCTTTTCACATTTTGCCCCCAAACTCTGGAATAGCCTTCCTGATAACGTTCGGGGTTCAGACACACTCTCTCTGTTTAAATCTAGACTAAAGACACATATCTTTAGCCAAGCATTCACATAACACATCTCATAATATTTGTACTACAGTTATATCTGATTAAAGGCACATTATTATTATTATTTAAATTGCTTTTGGATGGAACAGCAGCTATGCTAATTATGCCTCTCTTTGTTTCTCTGTTTCTGCCACGGGATTAACATCCCGTGGTAACCACGAATTTTACAAGCTCCAGGCTGGATCCAACACTTAAATGACCTGAGATGATCGAACACCAGAGAAGAGACGATATCAACCCTCTCAGAGGACCTCAGAGGATACCAACCCTCAGATAATATACAGAATTACCAAATTTTGCCATAAGTTAAATATATTAATTATATATATATAAAATATATTCTACAATATATAACCACATTGTAGAAACTTAATTTCCTGTAATACTGCTTTGCAATGATTAGTATAGTAACTTGAACTGAATTGAATAATGCTGCTAAAAAGAAGACTATTTTGTGTATTTGGTGTAATGTAATGTGCTAACATGGTATCACAATATTTTCCACATGCCGTACATTGTTGCTCCTCTCTGCTCTGCCTTTCTAAAACGTGTCAATCTTTACAAAGCTTATCAATCTGAAAAACGCTGTGTGCTCTGATTGGCCAGCTATTCAAGTGCGTCATGATTGGCCAAATACCTCAAGTGTGTGACGGAAATGTTATGGCCCTTAGCATATTTGGAAACACACAGCATCTCATTTTTTGCTATGTGGACGAGTCTTAACTTTTAGAAAGAAAATAAAAAATTTAGTGCTGTCAAACAATTAAATGATCATTTATTTTTCTTAAATGTATACATGTACATGTTGTATTAATATATCCAAAATAAATATACACAGTATATACACATATATTATGTAAATAAAAATGTTTATTTTGGATGTGATTAATCATTTGATAGCACTACTAAAAATAGATTTATTTTTTTTGCAATTTTAAAACTTATATCTACGCACAAACAGCTTGTAACACTCCAAAGACAAAAGAAAACACGTAATTGCATGACCCTTTAAAAAATGGGAATGTCTATAGATATGTTTCCATCACCATGTTTTTATGCGTACTTTGAAGTATCACATCAGAAACAAAACAAAACAAAACAACAAAATGCAAAACCGTTTTTACGCTCACTTAAGGTGGTTTTTCGGGAGATGAACACATTTACTGAATAAATTCCACCATGCGCACAAAAAAATGCCAGAGAAAAGTCTGTCATCAAAGTATTTTTGTATAATTGACTCCCAGAACGGTCTTACACAACCATGTTCCCAAACAGCAGACATCCACCTCCGAAAGCCACGACCACATATTTTCAGTGGAGGTGATTTTCAGGAAGTAGCAATTTTGTTCTCTTTGACTCGTTGGATGGAAATGCTGCTTATTCACAAATGCAATATTTATACTATATTCCAGTTTTGCACACAAGTTCAATTTGCAACTTTGGATGCAAACCTGGCTTGTGATAAAGAAAGAGCAAATAATTTTTAAAAAGTAGAACCAAAAGCTTCTTAGGAACATCTCCTTCAAAGCACATAAGATCTGTGGGTTTACCTTCAGCTGTGTTGCATCCAGGCGTATATCGATGTGTTCATCTGTCTTGCTGCTGTCCTGGAGGTGATAAAAGGCTTTGACCTGATCTAGCGTCCTGTGTAGTCCCCGTGAGAACAGAGTCATCCACAAGACACTTGGGCCATCCAGGCACAGCTGTAGACCATTCAGCTGGGCATAAAGATTAGAGCAGGGAACTAGAGAGAGAGGAAGGCCAATGGGAGGAAAATAAAGATTAGATTTAAATAAATTAAGCTCTTTCCCAACAGGACAGATCAACCTTCACACTGCAGTCACGCAAGAATGTGAGTTTGTTAGTATGAATGGCATGCATTAACCATGGTGATCAATGAATGTGAAAAATCATAGCTAACGCACCAGGAAGTCCGGGGTTATCAGGGAAGTAGTATTCAGTGAACTGAAGGTGAATTGCAGGAGTGTTGTCTGGGAGATGTAAGGATTTGCGGTTGCAGGACAGGAGAGACTGTGTTCTCTTGCTGTGACGGCCTCCAGTGGACACCTACAACAACAGACAGGTCTTTAATAACAGATATGTTTTCTTTATTTATTTATTAACTTTAGCTTCTCAAAAAAGGTAACCAGTTTTTGAGTGTGTAGTTACATTTAAAATAATTTAAAAAGAACTTACAGCCAGATAGACTATTATTAAAAAAAATGAAAAGAAAGTATTTTATGCTTACCAAGGCTCTAGTATTTGATTAAAAGGATACAAGAAAAACAGCTAAATTTAGATTTTTTTTTACAACATAAAATATTTGCTTTCTATTTGTATATACAGTAAAATATACTTTATTTCTGTGATGAAAACTCACTTTTCAGCATCATTTCTTCAGTGTCACATGATCCTTTAGAAACCATTCTAATATGCTGATTTGCTGCTCAATAAATATTTATTATCATTTATTATTTATAATTTTTTTTTTTTTGAAAATGATGATACATTTTACACCAAACATTTGAACTAGGGACTGTACATTGACTCATTTCTTATATTTGAGGGTAGCATTTATCTAATGACTTTTCTCCCTATATTTCCTGATTATTTAACCTTGATAAGTTTGAGAACTGTAGCTTTAAGAGTACACACTTATGTTTCTTTTGAGCTACTGAGACAACTGTGAACACCAGAAAACATGCATTCTGTCATAAGTGACAGCACTGATGAAATGTTCAAACCCTAAGGACACATGACATTAAAAATTAAAGTGTCACATTGTCTGGTCGAGGCTAGTTTTTGTTATTCTCATGTTACACATGAATGCATCATAGATTCTTTACACATATTTCCTGAATTAGTGTGCCGTGTCCAATTTATCTTAATGAAACTCGTCAAAATTGTCATGTTGCCCTTGAACTTCCCATTTCTGTTCTTTATTTGTTAACCAAAGCATACCATCAGCAACACATCACATGCTGCTTTGTCCTTGTGATGCAAAAAGGGAGTAAAAACAAATACAAAACCTGTTCTTCCTCTTTTAGCAGACTTTTATGATACAGTTTCCTGTAATATAGTTAGACATCTAAAGCATTGTTCAAATTAGACATTATCCACATGATTTTAAAAATACATTAAATCACAACAAATGGACAGATGGAGATTTAATCTTGACTGTATATAAGAATATAAAGGCTGTCATACTCAATGGGTTTCAATGATTCTGTATGTTTGTGTAGAGACGTCTCAGACCTGATGGATGTCCAGGTCATCCACGCGGATCACCATGCAGCTGGAGCGGAGTCTCTTCAGTGAAGATCCTGAGGATGGGGCTGCTGCTGAAGTCCGCCGCGAGGTCTGAGAGCGCTCAGGACTCAAATTGGACAGCGATTCTCCATCTGTGCAATACAAAACAAGACCAATTCATTATTAAGAATCCAACACAACAAAGCAAACTCTCAAAAAGAAACATAACCATTCATGTCAAATACATCAATTTTTTGAGGAACTGATGCATCACTTTATATACTTTTTAGTGCTTAGACTAAGAAATAGTCTACAGGAGGACTTTATTCACCCCCCCGGAGCCGTGTGAGGGACGTTTTATTATGAATACGCGCACATTATTTCACGTCTTCCGAAGTGTAACGACTATCACCGTTTAAACCCATTCAAAGGCTTGGAGAGGTCTGGACAATTTATTTTTTATATCTCAGATTGGATTCATCTGAAAGAAGAAAGTCACATACACATAGGATGCTTCAAAGGCGAGTAAAAGACAGGATAATTTTCATTTCTGGGTGAACTATGCCTTTAAAAAGAACTACACTTTAATTATAATAAACATTATAAACAATACATATACATATATATAAATATACACCGCGTTCCAAATTATTATGCAAGTTAAAATTCTGGTCATATTTTTTGTCAAGAACATTTTACCAGTCCCAAACCACATCAATCTTAATAACTACTATTGATTTTGTATTTAATCATATTTAAGTGATATATAATTGTTCGGGAAGGCTGAAAGTCAAAAACTCCTTATATTCAGTGTGCCAAATTATTAGGCAAGTTTTCTTTTTCCAGATCAATTTAGCCTAGAAAGAGATTAAACTTAGACTAAAAGTAAAAAATTATTAAATGCCCATTGGAAGGATGCAAAATTAATGCAATAATAGAATAAGCAAAGTTAAGAAATGACCACTGGGCAGTAAAATGCTCATTGGGTCAGCACAGTCCAAAAAAATAAAAAAAGCAGGTGGAGAAGAAAAGACATGTTAACTGCAAAAGAATTGCCAGAACTGCCAGACTCTAGGAGATCAATTCTTCAAACAGTGGTTCAAGAGGATATGATGCTGTTCCTTCAAGAATCTCTTACAACTTATCCATCCATAAAGCCTATGAGAAATCAGTCTTAATGGATTTCACAATATTTCAGCACGCTATTCTTAATAAGTGAGGGTCATTTTTTAGGATTTTGTACTCATAATGTGCACTGATGAATCATTCACAATAACAACATTCATTGTTAGGTTCAGGATGGGTAGACATTCAGAGAATGCTTACTCTTGATTTTTTTGGCTGGAGAGTCTTTCGCGGACACATTTGGCTCTGAATGCAGTCCAGGGATGCCCAGATCCTCCACCCTCCTCTGAAACTCCTGCAGCAGTTTGACCGTCCACTGAGCATGAGACTCCATCGCCCCGCAGTGACGCTCCCAGTGTCGACAGCCATCACCTGTACAGCACAGCATACGCCACTAACCAACACGTCTCTCAACTAGACATCTGTCTCTTACCCTACAGTCAACCATTCACACAATACACTGATATCAAACACAGTTAAAAGCATAAAACAGAAAAGCTCTATTCAAAACCTTGGGGTCAGAAAGCTTGGGAAAAAAATTAGTGCAGTCAAACAATTAATAGCAATATGTGTGTGTAGCGTGTATATTTATTATGCCTACTGTATATAAACACACACACATGCATATTATATATATACATGTGCGTGTGTGTTAAGTTTATATATTTAACATATTTATGTACAATATAATTTTTATGAATATAAATATAAAGTAGTCAACATTTGAAGTGGATCAAAAAGGTTCTTCAAAGTTGTCCTAAGACAAGAACAGGTATTGTTTTGGTTTTCTGACAACTTTGATGAAAGGTTTTGATCCACTTCAAATGTTGACTACTATATACACATAAATACAAGTAAATATGTTCAAAATATATGCTGTATATATGTGCCTTTATATATAGAGTTGATAATAAATGTACACACTACACACCATATATTATGTAAAACTTTTATTGTGGATGTGAATAATCATGATTAATCATTTCACATGTTTATTTACCAAGAATAGATTACATTAATCAAGTGACAGTAAATATATTTACAATGTTACAAAAGATGTTATTTTTAACTTTCTATTATGCTTAAGCGGCGGCGCAGTTTTTAACATTAATTACAATCAAATCATCATATTAGAATGATTTCTGAAGGATCAAGTGACACTGAAGACTGGAGTAATGATGTATAAACTTCAGCGTTTGATCAAAGGAATAAATTACTTTTGAAAATATATACAAATAGAAAACAGTGCTTTTAAATTGTAATAATATTTCACTATTTTACTGTAATACGCTCAAATAAATTAAGTGTTGGCCAACATGAGAGTTCTTTCAAAAACTTATGAAGGATTGTGTGAAGTTTGAACAGTAATGAATTTGGATGGCATGGTCTGAAATAGAAAAGCCCAAATCAGCAGAGTGTGTATAATTTGAAGCTCATATGAACAGCAGTAGTCACCTGGTCTGTGGAAAGGGTAATAGTCAAAGCCCAGCTTCCGGAAGGTCAACTGCATCGCACCCTGCGTGCCTGGAGGAGGAGCTTCATCTGTGTGTACAGCAGAAACACATAAGTTAGTTTAGAGTTAGATAAGTTAGATAAGAGCAGCTTGAACAGTAATTTAAATTGAAATGAACAAATTTTAATTCTCTGTGTTCAAAATTCATTACCGGAATCTGAGGAGCTGTCGTTGCAGATATGCAGGTCGAGTCGGGAGATGAAAGTGTGGTAGGATGACTCTTTGACATCGTGGAGGTCAAAATACTGGGCCAGTGTGTCAGGGGTCCCAACCGCTTCAGGTGGAGGAGGTTCGGTCCACAGAGAGTGGATCCCAGGAGAGGGAGGCGCAGTCTGGTGTACAAATACAAAAAGACATAAATAAACACTCGAGCAGTGAGTCATTCTCAGGGAGCGGCTGATGCAGACTGGGCTGCTGCTGCTGAGCTGTTCTGTAATGACTGTTCAAACCACCAAAACCTGATTCAAGAAGCCTGAGCCAGCTTCAGGATAAGACAAGGGTTTTAATTTGTGTGCCAATATAAAGCATATCTGGTGAATCATTAAGCTGCTTTCATAACAGATTTATTTAAAAGGGACAATGTGGCACCTGTAGTGTTTCAGCAGCCATGCTCTTCCTCTGCTGGGTGGACTTCTCCATGGCTTCACTCAGAGACTTGGCGTAGTGGATGATGGCCTTGAGCTGAGAGTCTGTCAGCACCCACAGCAGATCGTCCAGTATGAACAGCAGCTTAGAGGCCAAGACATTACAGTCCTTCACCTGAGAAGAAGCACAGAATGCATATCATTTAGGGCTGCACAAGATGTTGAAATCATAATATGGATTAGGGCAATTATCATGATTGCTGTTATTTTATTAAATATAGGCACTGCATGTTTCAAAGCGTAGCGGTGCTGTGGTCATTCAGATGCATGTAGCTCATTATAACTTTGTTATACTTTTTTTCGTTTCGTTTTTTTTAAACCCAAGCGTTTGAAAGTGAAGGGAAAAAACAAACAAAAACTATGCAAATATTAGTACGCACTTGTTAATCTTTGCTAGTAATTTACATTTATTAGTATAAAATAAAATAATTACTACACATTTTAATAAAAACTATATTTTGTATTTTACAGTATAATTATCACAAAATATTTTAATGTATTTCATATTTTTCTTAAATACTACAAAGGAATAAAAACTATAGTTATTAATATTATTTTATAGCAATAATGAATAGGTCATAAAACGATAGGAATGTGGTCTGTGATAACTCAAGTAAAATTTGTTTTTGTTTTGTTTTTTCTAGTCATTTTATGGTTTCTGAAAGAGGTATAAGTTGGTACCCCAAATTGTTTAGCCCTATATAATAAGTATTTACAATCATAAGTTTTAATTTTCCAAGGAGATGTACTCCCCTAAACCACCTTAATCTCTCTAGAATGATTAAGTCTTCTTAAATAGAGCTATTCAAGTCATTTGGTTAAAAAGAAAAAATTAATAATAATAGCCTAATATCTGTATTTTTCATATCACAACATACATTGCAGTAAAATAAAATATGACAAGTATGACAGTTTTTTTTCTAATATTGTACAGCCCTAATTCTGATAATTATCGAAACAGTGATTTGATCTCAGTTCCAGTACACCAAAGCAGCACATAATAAAATCAGCAGCACCAGATAATGCCCTATTAAACAATCTCACATGTCAAAACTTCAACATTAATGCAAAATGAATGCAAAATGCAACACAAAATTCTGTAAATTAGAGCAAAAATCTACTTTTTGGGCAACAATGGCCAGAATCTTCCAAGCAAGATGAAAAAACTACACAAACATTGTAACTAGTTTGGTCATTTTCCCATGTGTCTGTGGCATACATGATAATAAAACAGAAAATGTTTGAACAGCCAGTTGTACTCAAATCATACCCTGCGTTTGAGAGCGATGCGTATTCGTCCTTGATTGGTAATGAGGCGCAGTGGGGTGCTGCCCAGATCCTGCTCGTCACTCTCAATAGCATCCGCCTCTATGCGCAGACTCTGCCAGTTGATCTCCTTGAACGTTAGGACCTGCAGGACACCAGAGACTGTATGAGGCATAACACATCAACACACTGCACTGAAATATGTAATATGTTGTTTTCATATGTGTAACAATATAAAAAAATACAGCAATTTCCACAAAGCATTCTACTTTGAACTCCACTGACTTTGTCTCGCCTACAGATGTCGTGATGATCACGGGCGAGAGAGCATCCCACATCTAACTGCATTACTGCTTAGGACAGGCTGGTTTAGAAGATCTGGCAACCCGAATATATCAAAACGATTGGCCTGATTTCATTATCTAATGGCCGTCTGGAAAAGTAAATAAGCGGGGACTTTTCATGAGCATGTGCTTCTGTGAGCGAAGAAAAGCAAGTGAAAGAGGAACAAGAGGAGGAGAAGTGAAGTGTAGAAACACTTTGATCTGACAGCTGTTGATCTCTGTGCTATGACGCTGCTGCTCTTTGTCCCTTTTCAGATTATGTAACCATTGCTATTTTTTCTCTATACTGAATCACTTGCTCTTTCAAATAAAGAAATGGGCAGTAAAAGGTGCTTCACACTGGGTTTCACCTCGGGGTGATCCCTTGTCATGCCACAAAGTCACATTTTTGCACTTCTTCAAGGTAAATGTGGCAAGTGTTGATCACCTCAGGTGCTTCTGCCAGCAGGTGTCAGATGCTTCACATTTAGGACAGTTCACATCATGTACACTAAAGTAGTGCTGTAACGAAAATTTCTGTGTTCGGTACCGATACCAGTGAAAATCCACGGTTGTCGACAAAATATTTTTATTAATAAAGTTCAACAAAAATAAAAATGTACAAATTCTTTACTACTAAAATTGTGTTTCAAGTTTTTCCACAAGTAATAAAAGTATGAAAAATAGTAAACAAGTTTCACCCAAATGTAATTTGTCTTTTAATTAATGAAATTTAAACACATTTTAGTTTTTGGTAAATAAAGAAGATTTACTATTAAAATTTAAATTAAATATTGTGTGATTATTTAAACAAAAAAAAAACGTTTTTCCATTTTTAAACTGAATTCTGAGATCCCGTCAAAGTTTTCTGCATCGTGGAAATCATGTGGCTGCATGCGTCAAGAACCAGGTTGACCGGGTACTAGGTACCACCGATACTTGAAAAAAAAAAGTAGTAGTACCTTGACGTTTTCATTTTCTTAGTACTGACTTGGTACTGAAGTACCAACACTACACTGTAACATAAACCTGCTTTTACTGTTGTACATCACTTTCACAACAGGCACTGTGGCGTATGTCTGTACCTCTCCTCTCTTGGGATGTGTAACACGTGTGTAGCGCAGGTCGCTCTTCTGCCATTTGGGATTGAGGCTGCAGCCCTGGAGCTGCCAGAGTTCGAAGGAGGCGTGAAACGCTCGGGCCTGAACTTTAATGGTGATAGAGTTGATGATCACAGACATTCCCTCCACGACCTTCTCAGCAAAGCCATACTCGCTGGAGAGACAGAAAGAAACAGACCACAAACATCCATTACACAGATCGGATCTGACGGTTCAATCCAGTGCTGCTATTGTAAAATTAAAATGAGAAATTATGCCTTCGAAACAGTTTTGAAGTACTAAAATGACTCAAACTTAATCTGAAAAAATTAAAAAAAAAAAAATTTAATATTAAAAAAAAATTATAATAAAATGAAAAAACAAAAAATCAAATGTAAAATGAAATTCTAAAAAATAAAAACTATTTTAAAATATGAACAGATCCTATAGTCTAAATAATAGTTAAAATGGTAAAGTTTTACCAGAACTAAGTAAAGCAAAATAAGATTTTATTTTTAATTTTTTTAAATGACAAAGCTTACAACACAATAGTTTTACAAATAGTGTCAAACAATAAATCACATTCAAAATAAAAAAAGATTTTGTTTACGTAATATAAGTGTGTGTACTTTGTATATTTGTTATGTATATATTGCAGAACTTACATTTAATGCAATCATTATCTTTTTTAATGTAACATGTATATATGCAGTATTTACATTTATTTGCAATCACCACCTTTTTAAATTTAATAATCACATTAAACCATTTCACAATCACTGTTTTTCTGTCCCCACATTTAAGACTTTTTGAGATATTTAAGACTTTTTACCTTAAATCTGATAAAACTAAATGGAAGACGTTTCAAAGACACATGGACCCAGATTCAATATTCTCAAGACTTCAATATTGTAATGATATTCAGTTCTCTAGCTATGCCCTTTGTTTCCCTTCATAGCCAACAGATCTAATTTATGGTCATCATTTGTTTGCAGTACAAATGGTGCAATATGTTTTCCCTGACAGTACTTGGCATTAAGTGTCTGAACAAACAACAGTACTGATGCTTGAACTAGCAAGTACCCCTAATTAATCTAAATGTCAATGTGCACAATGGAGAGGAGATCATAGTGAGGACTCGCCAATCTCTGTATGCACTTGTAAAAACAATGCAGATCTGGTTTACTAAAAGGATAAGAGAAGATGATTCTGACCTTTGGCCTGCAGTAATGGCAATCGGAGAGGGGCCGTTTGGGGGTCGGGGTTCCTCACAGGTCCTCATTTCAACTTCTACTTTATCCAGGAACTGCAGAAGGAGAGGAAACAGTTCAGGCAGAATTTAGTAGGTCAGAACTTCTGATGCTCTCAGTCACTAATTTTATGATGAACTACACCGCTCAAGCCATAAATTGTTTATGGAATATGGAAATCTGAATCTCCCAGCAATCTCCAAAGTAGCAAGTTCTAGGAATCTAGATAACATTAGCTAACTTTAACTAGTTAACAGTTAATATGGGATGTTGTGGTGGTAGATTATTAACCATCATAATGCATTCAAAATCTGCATATTGCAAGTCCTTTGGATTCTTCAGAACACAAAATAGTCATTAATTTACATGTATCTGATTAATACCTTCTCATTTCAAAGTTATCATGTTATTACTAAATTTACATACTTTTCTTTTTACAAGAAATTATTTTAAATGAAGAAAATCTTTGAAATTTTACATTATCTACAGAAGTACCACTGAGATGCAAAAACTGTATACACTGCTCAAAAAAATAAAGGGAACACTTAAACAACAAAATGTAACTCCAAGTCAATCACACTTCTGTGAAATCAAACTGTCCACTTAGGAAGCAACACTGATTGACAATCAACTTCACATG
>JAUMHE010000080.1:3080836-3095627 GCA_032359235.1 Enteromius mattozi
TGTTTATCAGTACATTACAGAAAATAATGAACTTTATCACAATATGCTAATTTTTTGAAAAGGACCTGTATATACTATAGTATATTATGGTATTTATATATTATATTATTGATACATTTTCAGTGAGTTCTTGTTTTTATATCTTGAGTTTTAATTTTAATCTTAGTTTAGGTTTTAGTAATTTTGTCATAGCATTTCTATCTAGTTTTAATAGTTAAATAGCTTAAATCTAGTTAAATTTAATTTTCAGTTTTAGTCATTTCAAGTACTTAAACGCATAACACCACAATTTTTCAACTAATATTAACATTTTATTTTTATTTTAGCTTTATTTAAATTTCTGAAAGTGTTTATTCATGGTTTTAGTATTAGTTAACTAAAACAACACAGCGTTTAATTTTTGCAGGACTTCTGGGACTGACTTTGTGTTTTCATGTGTTTTCAGAATGAAGGACCTGGACAGTTGGGCTCAGAGTGAAGTCCTCACCTTCCTGCTACGCTATCGTCCTCGTAGCGACGACGAGTTGTTCGACATCCTCAGCTTACTAGATGCTTTCCTCCAAAGCGCTCACGCACACGTGGCAGTAGCCACGCTCCGCCTCTTCCTTCATCTAGCCTCCGCCCACCCGGCTGTGCAAGCCGACGCCCTCCTGCACTCGAGTGCGCCCCTGCTGGCCACCTGCGGTGCTGCGTCCCGCGAGCTTCGCTTTGCTGGCCTCTGTCACGTACAACAGGTCATGCGGAGTCAGCCGGGCCTTTTCGGCACACATTACAAACGCTTCTTCTGTGGATACTCTGAACCCAGTTACATTAAGTTTCGCAAGATGGAGATCCTGGTGGAGCTGGTGAATGATGAAAATGTGACTTTGGTTTTGGAGGAGCTGAGAAGCTACTGCACTGATGTTTCTCTCGAATTGGCCCAGGCAGCCATTGCTGCTATAGGTACAAGATGCTGTTTGTTTGTTTCATTTGATTAAAATGTAGAAAATTCATTTTTAGGAGCAAATATCAAATTGGAGGTTGTAGCCAAAAGTACAATCAGGGTGTATTTATATGTTTATAATATTTTTTAATAATGATAATACGCACAAATTTCAGAAAATATTGTTCATCTACTTCAGCAAAACTATTTATTTATTTATAAGTATAAGTTCATTCATTTATTTGAGATTTATTTTGCCATTTTTGCTGTTTTTTTCTGAATATAGTTTACAATCCATTATATTTAGTAGTCACTGTAAATTAACAAATTTAATTGGTTTGTTTTTATGTTAATGTAAAGTAAATAAATAAACACCTAAATTTACAACAATAATATAAGTATTTAAAAAATTGTTGTCATTTGTTCAAAAGCGAAAATTAAATGATAACTGCATTGCATGCAAAGTAATGCTCCTTTTCTGTAAAAAAAAAAATACAAATAAATAATAATAATAACAAAAAATGTAAAACAAAAAGTATAAAGATTTTTGAAAGTTTTATACATTTAATTCAATGTCATAGCATTTAAGGGTATTAGTATAGAAATTTGATTAAAACTAGCTTCTTCATGCTAAGATAATCATTTATCTGTTTTTACAAAAGTACCCTTTTCATAGAAAGTGGTATGTAAAAAATGTTATAATCTGAGAGATATATATATATATGTACTACTTAACATACAGAAATGTAATCCTTAATGGCTTTCATTTATGTCAAATAAAATATTATATTTACTGGCTGAGGTTAACTTTTACATTTAATATTTCTACTGCAAGCAGTATGGCATTTCATATCGCTTGTCCAGTAATATAAATCACACTCTGTAATTGCAACTTTGCTAAAATGACTGTTACTTTCTAAATTTATGAGTAAAATTGTTTCTCTCTTTTTTGTTTAAGGTCGTATTGCTCGAACATACAGTGAAAAATGTCTGGATATCCTGACCGGACTGCTGGCATTGAAACAGGATCACATCACATCAGGTATGAGAGATAGCTGAGACACACTTGTGCACGCTTGTGAATTTTATATCTTCTGGTTGATGAGTAAAGGAGAGTAACTGTTTGCTTTTCACAAATCTTTTAGCAGGCACTTTCTCTAGCCTGGATAATAGCTTTGTTTTGCTAACAGACATAATCAGTTCACGGAATCAACTCTTGCTGTTTGTGTGTGTGTGTTTAGCCGTGATCCAGACGTTCAGGGATTTGGCGTGGTTCTGTCCTCAGAGCACAGCTGCTGTGTGTCAGACCGTCGAGGCTTGTGTTGACAGTCCTCAAGATAGTGAGGTAAGATTGTTTTGACCATCGACAGGATTCTTTTTTGATGCTTTTTCTTCACACTCTCACAAACAAAATTGGGGAAAAAATTTTAGTTTTGTAAAAAAATAAAAAAAGTATACTTTGTCATTTTATTATTGTATACAAAAAATAATTTCAAGCATTTGAGCATGTCTTGCATTTGAAAAGGTAACGAGATAAATTAGTCTTAATTTGTCTATATTTATGAAATACAATTAAGCTGGCCAGTTAAAACACTGGAAATATTTTTAATTTTGACAGTTAAATAAAGTTTAAGGAGAATTAACAATTCACAGATTTTTATCACATTTTACAAAATGTCCCAACTTTTCTGGAATTGGGGTTGTATATGGGTCGTTCTACAGAACTGGTGCAAACTGCTGTCCCACAACCAAAAAACACATTTAAAAAGCATTTAAGGTTAGATGTTTATTAAGAACCTTTTATTATTTGTTTAAACCCACAATAATATTTAAAATATTAGTAAGCATTTATTGGGTACTTTCATGTAGGAGATGGCTGTCCTAAACCCTAACTCCTAAATTTCAACTTTTGAAAATTATATTGAAATATATATATATATATATTTATTTTATTTGTTTTCCATAGTTCATGTCACTACCGAAACAGTGTATGTTTTAGTCTAATGGCTGAATTGAACTAAACCCATAAATTTATGATCAGGAAATATTCCTGTGCCCCCTCTCTAATAGCTACAATGTGTGAGTAGATAGGTCTCATCATTTAAAAGGGTAATTGTGTGTGTAACTTTAAGGATTGTCGCTACCGAATACCTTTTTCTGCACTTAAGCACACTTTTTGGGGAGTTATTCCAAATCATTTAGTTTTTGTATGTATACTGTTCAAATATGTGCTAACTAGCTAACCGTGTGCTGATCAGCATCTTTGAGTTAGGTTAAAAAGTATTTAAAATGGTCAGTACCGAAACAGTCAGGAGTTTTGGTAGTGACATCTTTATTTTTTTAGGTGTTAAAAAATTCTTATAGGATTTCTAATATAATTGTCATCACCAAAACATTTCATCATTAATTCAGAAGTGACAAAAGGTAACAAATAATCCTCATACTTGGGAAGTAAACAAAATGTTAGTAATAAATATGCAGTTATGCTATTTTTTTTGTATTTTAATATGTTTTACAATTCTGTAATGTGATGTGTTTGCTATCAAATCATTACTGTTACTACCTGAAACAAATAAGATGTTATTTTTGGTTTAATGTTCAAAATAATGAATCCTTAACTTTGAAATCTGTATGATTAATGTTTTACTGTTTGCAAAGAAAAACTGGATTCAAAATACAACAAATCTCATGAATTACCCTTAAAAATAAATTGTTAAAAATGTAATTATTATTGATTTACTTCTATAATGTTGTAAGAAAATAGCTAAATATACTGTATATATTTACAATCTAGATGTAAACAAACTTCTAATAGATCAATATAACCTTTCTAATTAAATTAGTGTTATTGTGTTTCGGGAATGTCAAATATTCCAAAACTTTCTGAAAATACAATATTTGGATACATTTGCATACATTTTTTTTTGTTGTTGAAAAATACACATTCATGTTTCCAACTCAAATTGGAATTTGGACCAATCCTGTAGAATGGCCCATGTATTGATGCAAATGTGATAAACATGTCCACAGTATTTGCATAATGTTGCATGGTAGCACTATTGACACTTGCCATTGTCATGAGCCTTTTTATCCCTCATATAAAGATTTTAAAATATAGATAGTTTGAAGCTATCGATATTTTAAGTTTGGTGCAGAACCTGGACAGTGGACACATTACAGTTTATGGCTTAGTCAGAAAATCATATGCTGCCTCTGTACATCATAAAATAATATGACTGGCACTACAGGCCTTCGGATCATCAGCAGTTCAGTCGGTATGCAGTGGCTAATGAACTTCCTTTGGAGAGCAGATGCCTCCACTTAGCTTTACAGAAGACAACGAAGCTTAAGAAAAAGCTGAGGCATGTCTGACCTCTTCGTTTAAAGATACTGATCATCCTAATATTAAATTATTTTGTGAAGTTTCTATTACAAATGTATGTTTGACCTATCAGAGAGGGATAAATCCTTACACTGTTGTTCCCAGGGAAAGCAGGCTCTGTTATGGCTTCTGGGAGAACATGGTGATCAGATCAGTAGCGCCCCCTATGTGATGGAGGGCTACATAGACAGGCTGAAGACTGAGCTGTCCTCGGCCGTGAAGATGGAGCTGCTGAGCGCCTCAGTCAAGATGTTCCTGTGCCGCCCCGCTGAGACTCAAGACATGCTGGGCCGTCTTTTACATTACTGTATTGGTGTGTAGAGCATCTTTACAGACAGTGTCAAATAGAAGCAACAAAAGAACAAATTGCATTCCTCCAGGTATAATAGGTAGTTGACGTATCAATGTGTCTATGGTGTGACAGAAAAATGATAAATCTCTCTAATGCTATTTGTAACTTTGCAAATGAAGATACATTTTTCTCATCCTATTTCTTTGCGTATTTTTAATTTCTGCATTTTTGCTGTCACACCATAAAACACAGTCCAATTTTTATTTGTCAACTACCCATATGTATATGGGACCATTGAGGTTTATGTTTGTTAGGAAAGGACAATATTTGGCTCACAGATTATTTGAAAATCTGGAATCTAAATATTGAGAAATATTGTCCATTTTAAGTCCTTAGTAATGCATATTACTAATCAAATTAAAGGAATAGTTCACCCAAAAATGAAAATTCTGTCATCATTTACTCACCCTCAGGTAGTTCCAAACCTGTATGAATTTCTTTGTTCTGCTGAACACAAAGGAAGATATTTTGAAGACAGTTTGTAACCAGGCTGTTTTGGTCACCATTGACTTCCACAGTATTTTATTTTCTTACTATGGAAGTCAATGGTGACCCAAATCAGCCTGGTTACAAACAGTAGAGCAAAGAAATTCATACAGATTTGGAACGACTCAAGGGTGAGTAAATGATGACCGAATTTTCATTTTTGGGTGAACTATTCCTTTAAGACATATATTTGTAAATAGTATTCTATGTATATACTAGTCTATTATGCTAGTTATTTATGTGCACATAGTATTTTAGGCCCTCTTTCCCTGTTCTTATTTTATTTCATTTTTAGTTTATTTTTGGTCTGTGTGATTCATTCTGAGAAATGATCACAGATGTGCCCTTCATGCCATTTTCTTTTCCTATGACACGTTTAGTAAAGAGCTTCTTGCTAATGTAATTGATTTACACTATTCTCTGGTCCACCGCAGAGGAAGAGAGCGACGTGTGTGTGCGTGACCGGGCTCTGCTGTACTACAGACTGCTTCAGCGGGGAGTTGAAGAGACGAGGAGGGTTGTAACCGGACCCAAATCTGATCCCTCCATGAGTGTTCTCACCGGACGCCAAGTAGAGCCCATTAGTGAGTGGGCCTCTACCTTCAACACACTCGGCCCTTTGGCTGGACGTGATTTATGTCTTCACACCGCTGTTTTATCAGCTGCTGGTCAGCCATCCAGCAGTGCAGAGAAGAAGCTTTTGCCAGGTAAAGCAGATTTCTTTTAATTTCTATTTCTTTTATTTTAGCTTTTACTCTATTATAATTATTCATATGTGTGTGTGTGTGCATAGTTTTTATTTTATTTCAATTAAAATGTAATATATATATATTATATAAAAGTAATAAACATGTTTTTACAGTAGTATCATTTTTAGATAATAATAATAATTATGACAATAACTCATTTTTTGTTTACATGATTTTAATTTTGCTTTAATTAAATATACAGTAATCCATTGTAATATTGTACATTTCATTTTTAATTTTATAATAAATGCAATACCAATACAATGTCATATAACTGTCTCATCCTAGCTGTTTTTTAAATGTCTGTATATATTTTTATTACACTATTTCTTAGTTTATGTACTTTTACATTTCATTTATAAGTTTTAGTTAATTTAGTACGTTAACTTCAAACCACATTTGTAATTATTTATATATATGTATATATATATTTTTTTTATATATAAAAAACTATATGTATTTTTTTTTATTTTGTTCTTTTTTATTATTATAAATACTTTATTTTTTTATTTTTTTGCTTAAAAACCTGACGTGGACAATATCTTTTTAAATGTACATAATTTAAATTTATAGTGGTTTAACATCATAATAGAAACATTGTGTATTTAAATGATAATTTTATAATAAACACAATACTTATATAACATCATATAACAGTCTCACCCCACCCGTGTTTATTTTGGTTGATGTTTTTTTTTTTTACTTTAATAATCATTTTTCATTTCTATTTTTTTCTTAACAATAAACCTGACATTGACATTAACTTTTTTTATTATTTGCATAATTTTAATTAAAAGTGTTTCTTTTAAATATATAATATTTATAATCTAAATGTTATAATTATAAATATTATACATTTGAATTATAATTTTATATAAATAAATGCAATACTAATATAGTATCATATAACAGTCTCACCCCACCCGTGTTTCTCTGACTAATAGAAAGTACAGATGTAACCATCTCCAGCACAGATGACACAGAAGAGGAGATCAGATCAGATCTATCTCTGGGTCCTCCTCTATCCCATGAGACTTTTGAGAAAATGTGGCTGGACTTGGAGATTGTCCACAGGCAAACTCTGGGCTTCCCTCGACCCAGATCGGCTCCGGATACGTTACAGGCTGCCTTACAGCTGGTCAAGATCCAGACTCTGGCCTTCACTCCTGGAGACAGTGTGCCGTGGAAGGCCTACATTTACACCAGGAGCACTGGGACCCTGATCCTTGCCGAGCTGCTGCAGGGGGACCCACAGGCCCCTGGCAGTGATGAAAGCCTGCTGGTATCTGTCAAACAGCAGCCCGTAAACCAGCATGCCACCAGAGGATTTGTTTCAATACTCAAGAGTGTGCTGCAGACTCTTAGTGTTGATAGTTCATGAAATTCAGAAGTCTGGACTATTGCTACTACTATTGCTTTGAGGACAATGTACGGTGTATAACAGTATCTAAGCTGGAGCATTTTCAACATAAATAATTGTATGGTCCTTCGAAACACAAAATGCCTTCAAATTAAAGAGTACGCTGTTTTTAGCACTGTATGACATTGAAATACACCAAAGCATGTCTTTTTGCTGATATGAGGAAGTACTTCAGGTATGAGGAAGTTTAGTTTGGTTTACTATTTGGTGCAGGTTCCCCAACAGATCTCTATTGTATATCTAAATCTATATATGCTTTTCACAGGCATGTGAAGCAAATGATACATTTCTGATATTAAGCAGCAGTCTTCTTTCTTGCACCCAGTTGCATAATTGTATCTCTATCTCAGGTTATAATTTTCCTTTTCAACATCTTGTAGACAAAGCAATGTTTCCTGTACCGTGAAATTTGTTTTTAGTTTATGAACACTATTATTTAAAGTAAATATGTGGCCCATTAAACAAAACATGTGCCTTTACAGGGCATATTTGATATTCTTTATTCAAGTGTTTATATTTATCTTTTTATTCTTTTTTTATTCTGTCTTGATCTCAAATAGCCAAAGTGTAACGTTAAAAGCTTGTGTGATGCTAATGCATTAGTAAATAAGCAGAAGAGAGATATGGCTTCTTAGTAACACAATGTGAAAATAAACAAGTGTAACATTTATTTATATAGTTAGTTATTTAGCCCTGTGTCTTGCCATGATGTGATTAAATAACTAAAGAAAGTCAATAATGAAGCCAAGACATCAAAAACCATTTGAAACTCGTTTGCTTAATGCATGACAGCGTTTTTTTTTTCAAAGGTAATCCCTAACTCTGACTGACAAGGAAATGACAGCCTCTTAACAGCTTCTGGTGATAGTTAGATTCAACCTTTGCTCGGCTCAGCGAGAACCACTCCTCATGACAGCTCTCGACGAGCACCATCATCTGGAAAACGCACAAAACACTTTATTCAAGTGAAGACCGTATCGAAGGACACTAGGAAGTGAATTAACTCGTGTGAAGTTCCCCAGAGACGCACGTTTTTCTCGCTTCACATGCAATATCGTTTTGAATGTTGGCTTATACCGCTGTACAAGGCTGTAGGTGATACAAAGGTAAGCGGATTTAATCAGTTTGTATGAACTGTGTGTTAAAACTTGCTTATCCTAACAATTTTAAATATATATCCGTTTCTAATGTACTTTCGATTTGATTTTTTTGACACAAGTGTTTCGAACGTTCGAATTTCGAATACATTTTTAAATATCTTTGCATTCCAAATCTCTAATTTGTGTCTTTTTTATTCGCGGTTAGAAATAAGAATAATTAACCCCGTAAGAAATGGGAGATTTATACCACTACTACTACTACTACTACTACTATTATGTTTATTTTGGTTAGTTTTTAATATAAAGGATTAAAGATGGTGAGACTGTTCCTTTCACCTATGCCCTGTAAAACCTTATAGAGGCTTTTAAACAAAACTGCTGCCCTTGTTTAAATTGCAAATACTCATGGTTTTAGGGAACGTCGAGTCAGTGAGTCCAGACTTCAACATATAACAGCCTAACAGCCTAAAACCAGTTTGCCTGGTTTGGTCTCTTCATACTGTTCTGTTTGCTTAGCCACTTGTGGTAATCTACTCAGAAATAACAATAAATGATGTAACCAGGTGTGCTTTAATTCAATGCAAACGGAGAGCATAATGGTAATAGTATTGAGGCAAAGTTCAGTTTTGCTTATGAGGAAAAGGTCTTGCTTCATACTCTATCAGTAAACATAGGCTACATAATGACAGATCCTTTTTTTAATAAACATTCAGTGATTCTTTTACCACAAAACTAGTCCCATGTAGGTTTTTGAAAGTTTTTCCTTTTTATATCACTTCCAAAGATAACTTAATCTTCAAATTAAAATAATGCTGTGGATATATTTGTGAAGTACATATGTTTATTAAAACAACAGTAGCTTTTATAGTTTAAATCAACTTTCAGACTTGTTACAGTCTATGCAGTCTAGAGACATGCTTTGGGGAAAAACATGTTTTTGTTAAAGCGCTTACAGTTAAAATCTATGGAGCAAGATGTTTTTGAGGGATTTAAACTGCTTGTTTTTGATGATGTGCTTTTATTAATTGCCTCTACAAAATTTAAGTTGTAAAGCTGTCTAAATTGTCCTTGTGGTGATGCTGCTTTACTAACCAGACCATTTAATTATGCGTTACACAGGTACAGTAATCCCTGCCGGGGAATATTATATTCCATGTAAACATTTTCTTGTTTTTCCAATGGGAAAGTCACCAGGGTCTTGGTAAAAAAAAATATATAAAATTAACAAGCTATTCTGTCACTAAATGAGTCCTGAATATGCCATATTTCTCAGCACCGTTAAGTAGTAAACAGGAGAAGTCTCAGACTTATGGTAAAAAAACAACAAGCAATGAATTTTGCATCCTTAGAATAAACCTGAAATCAGATACCATTGACTTTTGTTGATTAATGCAATAATTATTGATAGTAAATATGTTCATATTCACTGACATCTACGTTTACACTCCCTAAACAACTTTTCCCTGCAGTGTGGATGATGTCTCGCTAGTTTCTGCTGCTCTAAATGACAGTGTTGAATGTGTGAGCTGAATGGTTCATAATCGGCCATTAATTATTCAAACTGGGTCATGTGAATAATTGAACAATGCAGCTTATCAAACATATTGGAAAAACAGCATTTGGGGTTACAAGCGAAGCTCATCATGTGTGTTTAATTTTGGTGGTACAGCAGTAAAGTGCCTGTGTGTCTTAACAGAAGAAGGTGTGGGATGAGATGCCATCTGAAAAAAGTCTTCCTCCTAGCAGCTGGTCTTCTGATTTTGACCAGGGTCTACATCTACATGCGGAGAGCAGAATCGGGAAACCTCAAGGTATTCGCTAGCGTGATTAAAATATTGAGACTTAAAGGTATACTTCACCCAAAAAAGCAAAAACACACACCTGTCATCATTGACACACCCTTGTATTCGCTTCAGACCTGATTATCTTGTATTTGCAGAGCAGAAAACATGCGGGGAACTATTTATGTTTACCACTGAACTGCATTGTATGGGCTAAAATTTTGCTTTATGTTCCACAAAAGAAAGAATGTCAAGCAGGTTTGGAATGAGATTAGGTTGAGTGAATATTAATAGAGTTTTCATTTTAGGGTGGAGTATCCTTTAAAACTCTAAAATAAGTTGTGTTGTATGTCCTCAATGTTTATAGCATGTTGAGTTTTCTGTGCATTTTAGTCATACTGTTAATGATTTCCTGATGATTTATTTTCTATGTCAACTTGGATTACAACATCTCTCACAACAAAATATTTCCCATTACATTAAAAAGCAGTTTACAAGAATAGTGCAACCTGTCCTCCAACTAATATGCCTGTATAGGTTGTTTGTACAATAGCGACCAATCAGAGCGTATACTCAAATTGCACCCCAATCGGCAACAGAGCATTTGCATATTAATGTTTTGTATTATTTTATCGGCCATGTGACTCGAGTGGTGTAGCTCAGTTTGTAGAGCGATGCCTTATAAGATGAGACATGATCATGCGATCATGGGTTCGAACTCAGAGAACGCATGTGCTCATACAACCCTATAAATCATGATTTTGCACAATTTTTGTAACGGGTAGGTTTAGGGGTGGGTTAGTGTGGCCATTCATACAAATGAAACCTAGTAAAATATGTTTTAATCAAAGTGAGATCGGTGTAAAACTCTACACACTGCATTTAAGCAAAACACGCATTTTGACAGTGATACGTCATTTCATGACGACAGACGCAATACAACACTGTCATTATTTTTACGCCCGCTAGAGGGCGCGTACCTTTAAAACGTAAATATAGGTCGTAATAAAGATACTTGCACAAATGACCTATAGAGTCCTTTTTGGTTGGAGGATAGTCTCGAATAGTGACATGGAAACATGTTCTTTGTTTGGTTTGAAAAAAGGAATAGCATAAGGAAAATGTATGAAGCATCAAGACAAAAGCCATATATCTTTTTTTTTGACACTAACTTCCGAAAAGATTTGATTTATATACACGTCTATTTTGGAATGCTGGCCATTTAACCACATTTAACCATGTGTGGTTAAAATAGCATGCAAGTAGTAACTGCTGCAGCTAACCGGCAGCCACATTGTGAACTTCCTGTTATGTTTGTAGTAGCTGTCACTGCATTGGTACCTTTGTATGTTTTTTTACCCCTAAAAAGGTTTATATTAGTACCTAAATGGTACATATTAGTACCTTCTTTTCTTTTTCTTTTTTATTTACATAGCGCTTTTAACCATACAAACTGTGCCAAACCACTGAACAGTATCAAATTGGGGAATAGAGTATCAGTAATGTATAATGACAAGATTAAACACTGATTTTTATTTATTTATTTATTTTTTTAGCTAACAGAATTTCATTATTGAATGGAGATACGTCATTGTCTAGATCAGCTCATTTTCAATCGGATCTATGTAATCAAATCGACGACAATCGCTAGAAATTAAGTGTCCCCAGCTAAGCAAGCCAGAGGCGACAGCAGCAAGGAACCAAAACTCCAAAACTCTGTGAAAAGGTTCAGTTGGGGGCCAGTTCTCCTCTGGCCTGACGAAACCAGCACTTAATTTATAGTTCAATTTCGCATGCAGCTATGTCGAATTGTGTAAAGGACATTTTTTTGTGTGTCTGATTCCCATGATTTGTCTCTGGAGCACATCTATTGGTATCCTGGTCTCTGCTGACGATCAGGGCTGTAGACATCATCTCTTGATGCTGATCCAGCATCTGATCTGCATACAGACTGAGAAACAGAATAAGACAGGTAGTAAGGTAGCAAGCAAATAAATATTACACCATACTGCTGCTGTCGTCGTTGTTCTTCTTTCAAAGCGAATTAAAAAAGGTAAACAATAAATAAACCATTGCTTTTAATCAAACGAATAGGCTATGTGAAAGTGTCGCGTCATGTTTTCATTAATCTACACCCTGCCTCCAGCAGCGCGGGCGGGTCAGGATGTTCGGAAACTGTATACTGTTGCTCAGCCAAACGAAAAATGAAAAATAACTTCATTTGAGGTATATCGGGGCCTTTAAGGGCATCGAACCACAGGTGGCGCTATAACAGTCATAATTAGTATTGGTAAATGTTAATGGTAAATTACCTGGAATTGCAAAAAATGCCTTTTTAATCATTGATTTCCGTGGTTACATGCTTGCTAATAATATGTAATGTCTTTTTTACTGTATGTGCTTGGACCTTTGCAGCTATATTCATATATTTATTTATTTGCTACAGGAGTCACTGACCTGGATCTGGGATAAGGAGACTTGGGTGGAAGATCTTAAGGGCCATTACCTGCATTTCAATGTTTCCATTAAAGTTCTGGCAGGAGCCTTCCAGCCATCCAAGAGTGAGTTATCTATTTACATCTATGTTGATCAGTGGTGTCAAACTCTGCTCTAACAAACCTACAGTTTTCAAATAAGCCTGGAGTATCTGATTTTGTTTTACTTAAGGTTGAAGCTTTGCAAAGGTTTGGCCCTCACAGAACTTTGACACAGTTTATTTGTATTGTTTAGCAGCAGCGTTACTGAAGAAATTGCAATTAAATGTGATTAAAAGTTTTTAATTCCCATTTTAATATTTAAAAATAAGCAAAAAATAGTGCAGTCTATCAGGGGCTTTACCACTTTTAAACTGATTATCTATACACATGTAAGTAAAATGGATGTCTTCAGTCATTGAATCAAGTTTTGCACACAGTTTGTTTGTGTGTGTGATAACACTTCCTGTTACAAGGTGATAATACCACTGCTTATCACACGCCAGCATGTTTTGTTCTCCAGTAAAACAGCAAAATGTTGTTACAATAAGAGCAGTTTACTTGATAATATATCTTGAATTAGGGGTAAAGATAAAGTGTGGGGGGTCTGTAAAATGTTTTTATTCATTTAGTTTGAAAGAAGTCTCTTCTGTTCACTAAGGCAGCATTTATAAGATCAACAATACAGTACATGTAATATTGTGAAATATTATTGCAATTTAAAATATTTATGTTATATGTTCCCTGTTTTGTCATGTGTTGGACTTTTATGTTGTGTTGGAATTAGTCAGCTTTGAAGTCAAATTAAAATGGGAATCAGAATCAGTGGAGTAAAAAGAGTATGATGCAAGTTATGGTAACACACTGTATACTGTATAGTCATATATGAGCATATAACACTCATTTCCTGGACAGTTAACTGATTACTTTTTATTAATCTGAACTCACTGAACCACACTGCACATAATTTTCCTGTGATGGTTCTCAAGAGACATTTAATGAGTTTGTGGAGTGAACACTTGTGCTGAGCAGATCCTCCTTGACTGTGAGAGAGCTCACTGTAAGTGCTATACATCTACAGCTCTGGTGGTCACAGAGCTTGTCTCGGCCTCTGGACCTGTTTTGGGGCAGACGAGACTGGCATCCAGTATGGTGGATCTACTGCTGATGTTGGTGTGGGAACCAGCTCCACCCTTGTATCCAGTTGTGCCCTGGTCTCCAACTCCACCGGCTCCACCCTAGTCTTTAGTTACACTCTATTTGTCTGCAGCTCCCTCCCTGCTTCACTCTGGTCTCCAGCTCCATTGGTTTCTTTCTGGTCTCCAGCTCCACTGGCTTCGGCCTGGTCTTCAGTTACATTCTGGTCTCCAGCTCCACCCTGACTCCCTGCTTTGTTCTTGTCTCCAGCTCCATCGGTTTCTTCCTGGTCTCCAGCTCCACCCTGCTTCCTTGCTTCATTCTGGTCTCTAGCTCCACCCTGAATCCCTGCTTCGTTCTTGTCTCCAGCTCCACCCTGACTCCCTGCTTCACTCTGGTCTCCAGCTCCACCCTGACTCCCTACTTTGTTCTTGCCACAGCTCCATCGGTTTCTCCCTAGTTCCCTGCTTCACTCTGGTCTTGAGCTCTTTTGGTTTCTCCCTGGTCTCCAGATCCACCCTGACTCCCTGCTTCATTCTGGTCTCCAGCTCCACCCTGACTCCCTGCTTTACTCTGGTCTCCAGCTCCACCCTGACTCCCTGCTTCACTCTGGTCTTGAGCTCTATTGGTTTCTCCCTGGTCTCCAGATCCACCCTGACTCCCTGTTTCGTTCTCGTCTCTACCTCCATCATTTTTTTCCTGGTCTCCAGCTCCACCCTGGTCTTCAGTTACACTCTGGTCTCCAGATCCACCCTAGTTTTCTGCTGCGCCCTTTTCTTCAGCTCCACCTTGGTTCCCTTGCCCTTGTCTCTAGCTTTATCTGCTTTCCTCTGGTCTCCAGCTCCACCCTGACTCCCTGCTTTACTCTGGTCTCCAGCTCCACCCTGGTTCCCTGCTTCACTCTGGTCTTGGCTCTATTGGTTTCTCCCTGGTCTCCAGATCCACCCTGACTCCCTGTTTCGTTCTCGTCTCTACCTCCATCATTTTT